>JAOUZG010051192.1:2875827-3020577 GCA_026289955.1 Argiope argentata
GTGTGTGTGTGTGTGTGTGTGTGTGTGTGTGTGTGTGTGTGTGTGTGAGAGAGAGAGAGAGAGAGAGTTTAGTTTTATTGCTAGCTATATTTACTTTATTTGGTTCTCTTTCTGTTTTTTTTTCTTTCTTTCTTCTTTCTTCATATGACAAATTTATTAATTGCTAGTGAAATATTTTTTCAGCTCTGTCAAATTCTGAGCTGACAAATTAATTAATAAAGAAATAAAATATAATTAAAAAACAATTTAAAACTCATCTTATTGAATAAAAACAATGATGAAATTTTCTTCGTATTTTACTAAAAGTACCATGTTGAATTTAACATCTTTCTTAGCACTCCCTTTAATAAAAATCTAAGTTTACAAATAAGAGTCTGACCGCTCTTTCCCATACAAAAGTTTGCTATCAAGCAATTCAGAAAGCAATTAGGATTTTGAAATTTGATCAATTGATAGCTTTAGAGAATCCAAAGACTAAACAAACATACATAGGATATGTGACAACAAAATAACGTGCCAACATAACGATAATTATGTGCCATTGGCGACTACTTAAGTGCGTGAACAATCAACAAGAAAAAAAACTACCTTCAAGCAGCGGCACATCCAAATATCTACAAAATAAAAGCTTGGCAGAAAGCAGATATTTTTCTTGTATCCATGTATCACTCTCCACTTCTCTATATAATGATGATGTGTTAAATGGGTGAAAATATAAAATATCCACTCTCACTGTTTTGCACATTTAAAGTATTAAAATATAAAATGATACGCGGAAATGCACATTGGCGCCTTCCGAAAATTCTGTTAAAACTCAAGTTACTACATTACCTAAATGTATTTATGATAATAGATAGTATTAAAATTCATACAAATAAATTATTTCTGCCTTTCTCAGTCATTCTTTATTTCTCAGTTCATTAATATAGCTTGAAACATTTATTATGAAGTCTTGAAATAATTTTTTGTCGCTTTTACCCCTGATTGTTAGCTATCATATTAAATACAAATTTTGATAAATCTATTACTTGGTTTTAAAAATGTTCTGAAAACATTAAAATTATATATTTTCGGTGAGTAAATGTATAAACTTTCAAAATTCTATCATATCAGGAAGGAAATAAAAAATCCATTTCAATCATTTAGAAAGTCAACGAAAATAAGTATTATTGCATGCATGACCAGAAATTCTTTGATTCACTTACAAGGGTCAAGCAGTTGGACAAAAGAAACTTAACACCCGAATAATAACTCCATCTAAATTCATGCTAGCCCTTTATAACCTGAAATTTCCTCTGGTCATTTTTTTTTTCATTTTCTTTGTTATCATGTGAGAAAAGAATGTCGTTTTGGTTTGAGATTTACTAAGGGATAACTTGAATTCAGATGGAATTATTATTTGGGTGTTAAGTTCCTTCTGTCGTACTGCAAGTTTCAAAAGTTTTAAAGCTCAAAAATTAAATATTATATATATATATATATATATATATATATATATATATATACACTGAAGTGACAAAAGTCATGGGATAGCAATATGCAAATATACAGATGGCAGTAGTATCGCAGCGAAAAATTATAAATGCGCAGTTCGTTTTCCAGAGCTTTCATTTGTGTCCAAGTTATTCATGTGAACAGGTTTTCCGTGATTTATGGCGGCACGACGAGAATATATATATATATATATTAGCATAGAAAATTGGTTAATGACTTAAATTAATTAAGATGAATAATGACCTAAAAAAATAATAATGTTCTCACATGATAACTTAAAATTTCCAATCGTAGATTTCATTTCTTTTTATTTCCTTTGTTTGCTTGTTTTTTCCTTTACAAATGTTAACTGAAGAAATTCACATCTTCAAAGAAAAATCTGTAATCCTTTAATGTGCAATTAAAAAAACTTTTAAGATAAAGTATAGAATAAAAGCATATTTATTTTTTACCAAAATCATATTAGAGGAATTATTTCTATAATATATATTTATATCTGAAGAAAGTTATAATTTTATGATTTTGACACTGTATTTAGATAACTAACTCTGAGATGTCAGTGGCAATGTCTAAAATTTTCTACTTTCAGGGACTTCAGCTCTTTTCCTTTGAACGATTCTGGTTCGGCGCATTCTCCAATCAAAAACACTGGTTTCATTTTTTCGAAAACCCATTTTATATTGCAGTTACAATTGATGGGGTTACCTAGAATGAAAAAATAACAACTATAAACATCTGAAAGAGAAAATTTCTAAAATATGAAGAACAAAATCAGCTTGTTCAAACACAGCCCAAAACTCGGTTAAATTAACAGTTCTTTTTAATAGAAAAAAGATAAAGTATTAAAATGTGCATCTGTGGGTGAATGGTATGGACTAATAGGATCGAATTCGCAACTTTAGGGTTTGAAGCCGAGTAACATAAAAATTAGACAAAAGTGACACTCATATTCGATGGATGTTATCTAGCTCATAAGGCTACTATCACGTACTCTCCCACCAGTGACTCGGTGGTGAGGTGAATAATAATATGGCGAGAGTTGGCGGTAATGTTGGCTGTTGTTTCTAATGCGCCTGACGACTTTTGATGCCAGCAGAGGACGCCACAACATGTGTACGAATGTTGATTAGTCAAGGTCGTGGGTCACCATTCTAGGTAAATGGTATAAGAACCGAACTCTCAACATAAGGGTTCGTATCCGAGTAACATAGCCACTAGACAAAAGGAATTGCTCTTGTCCAGAGGATGTTATCTGGCTTATAAGACTTCCTCCGCACATCAAAATAAATGCATTAATAGCAGAAATGAAATTTAAAATTTGGAGGGCAGATCTATAAAATACCTTTAACTGAATCGTACACTGAGTTGTACTTGAATCTTAATGGCATACAATCTTAATGAGACAATATACTAAATAAGACTAACTTGGCGAGAATCTAGAGTTGATATGTTGAAATTTGTGAAATTATTATATACATGCAGTACTCAATGATTTTTTAAATTGTCGTTTAGATGATATTTTTGGGCAGAAACATGATGCTTATTACGGTTGCCGGCCATCATCATTGTAAACAGATCGTTGTGTTACAGTTAATTGGAACTCAAAATGGACAAACAATATTATTACAAATCTGTATTATTTATCTGTTGATATCTGTAATGATGTGTTGGCTTTTCCGTAATATTGTTATTGCTGCTAAATTTCATTTATTTATGAATTTTTTAGTTATTAAAATCACAGGTAGACAGAAATATGAACAGAATTCACCAAAAATTTGGACTTCGTGAATTCTATAACAAACGGATTCTTTAAAATTTTGTGACCAGATTTTCTTAAAATCGCAACATTTTCTCTCTCTATTTCTATCTCTTTTCTGAACTTTAGAAATTTATTAATAAAAAATAGGCACATTTCTAAAAAGTAAGATAAAAAGCAGCATAAATATATGTAATAATACAGACGCACACACACAAAAAAGTATGCTTTGTTCGGATCTAAAAATCTGGAATAAAAAAAAGAAACCACTCTGCATTAAATATTTTTCAAACCTTTTAGGAATACGAAAAGTCATTTTTAAAAACATTTTAATCACGTGTTCAAAAAAATATTTATTTCTAACAAAAGATTACAGGAAGAGAAACGAATCATCAACGAACGTACATCACTGAAAGCGTACGTATTAGCTCACTGGGAGAGCTAAGTTCAAGGTTTAAATCTTTGAACTCATGTTAATTTCATAGATTCAAACTTTGAATCGGAAGTCAACATCTGGCCGTTAGTAAATTGATCACTAGTTATTGAACTCACTTTTAAAACAATTTTATTTTGCAAATCTCATAGAGTAGTAGGCATAAGTTTTAAGCATTCGCCATATTATTGATCGCAAAATTTCAAGCTCTTAGTTTCTTCAACTTGTGAGTTTCCGAAGGCTAAGTTTGAAGGCAATTTTAGGACTCTTAAAATTTTTATCTGCCGACATCCTGGCACAGAGGTATCGCGTCTCTCTCGTGATCTGGGAGTCCCTGTTTCGAATCCCCGTGGGAGCATTGCCGCTCTTCTGTGTACTATCTGTGAGGTGTATGAATGTGCCCCCCCCCTCCTGTTAAAAGGAGCTGTGCAAGCGAATGTGATGAATGTGTGTAGCTAAAGCGGTCCTAGTTGGCCCTTTTTGAACAAGAGACGCACCCTCGCCTTAAAAGTCGCCAATTGTGTCAGCGAGCTTGTCCATGGCAAGGGCTATTAGTAACCGTAGGAAATTTTCAACTGTAGGTCGATTAACTAGAAATTTTCAACTAATGGCAAGGGCTATTAGTAACCGTAGGAAATTTTCAACCGTAGGTCGATTAACGCTTGTTCTTTAATACATACAATCATTTTCAACTAATTTCTTGTACAAATTATAAATTCATTCATGACGAGGCGACTGATTGCTGAATTTAGGAGGAAATACATGCTGTAATGCAACATTGAATTCCTTTTACATGTACTGAAGAAAGCAAAATTCTTTTTACAATTTTTTTAGCAAAGAAATTACAGCATTCTTTTACCAAGGTCTTTGTGAAAAAAGGAAATACAGAATTGTTTGAATCTTCATCTATTGCCGTTCATAAGGAATAAATATTTCAGGTCTGCTTTTTCTTTTTGTTTAACTCTATACCATAATATCGATTTTTTTTTCAATACGCTCTAATTAGTTTAGTTTAATTTTATTGTTACAAGCGGGCAAGCGGCACGAAAACGCGCCAAAGATGGCGACGTTTGGGGAGGAGAATCGCGCCAGCTTGATTGGTTTGGCGAAAGGAATAGTCTAGTAGCCGCTGGATTGCGCGCGTTGTTTTGAGAAGTTTCACGAGTTTCGGGGCACGCGTTTCCTCGGCTATATAAGGGACGAGTAGCCGGAGTGAGTGAGTTAGTTGAGAGTTTTCTCCCGGAAGAAAAGCGTCTCGCCGGACTAGAGGATTAGTGAGCTGTGTTTACGTTCGCTGTCAACGTTGTATTATTGAGCTCGCTGCGATTTACTGTTTGCTGTGCTATACGATAATTATTTTGCAGACTGTGTTTTTTGTGCATAAGGCTTATATTTACGCTGTAAGTGACTGTTTACTGCTGGATTGTGTTTATCTGAAATTTCTACTTCATCAATTATCCTGTAAATAGCTGTAAATAAATTTGTTTGTGCTGTCCTCAATTAAAGTCCATTCAATTTGAACACGCAATGCTAAAAACGTAACAATATTAAAGTTCCGTTGTGTAACAACACTAGGACTATTTTGGGGCGGACATCGTAATTTTGAACCGAGGTCAGATGACGAGGACGACATCTGAGCTGACTCCCCCTCTCTACTACAGCGGCAGAACGTTTGACCCTAACGGGCTTAACGTGCAACAGACCCATTTACAAGATGGTTCTTTGGTGAAACCGGATCTCGAACCTGAAACCGTACAGCTCATCAATCGAGGACTTACCACCAGGTCACCGAGGCCCTCAATATGATCTAAAAGTTTAATGATTATAAACTTAATCAAAATAAAATTCATTTTAAATATTTACCTTTAAAAGTGTAAAACACTTGGTGCTTAATGAACACTTTTTCCGAGATAGTAGTAAGCATGTTTCCTTCGAAAAGAAAGAATGATAGCCTTGGGAGATCCACAAACATGTCTTCTGGCAAATCTGCAATTTTCTGGAAGCTATGAAGAAACAGAGAAATCATCAGCCATCAAAGAGAATTAGCTTGTGTGTGTGTGTGTGTGTGAGAGAGAGAGAGAGAGAGCGGGCGTGTGTGTGTGTGTGATGAAAATCATTTAAACCTGTAATCCCTACTTTAATACAACATACAGAGTAATTATATAGGGTATCTGAAAAAATGGAACAAGTGCTCATTTCTTTGACCGCTGCACTGAGGCATACACTTTCCAATGGTAATGTTTCATGATCCCTTTGCACTCCGAAAAATATAATACAAAGACTCACCTAATGCAAAGATTTGTTTATTGCTATGAAAAATAAATACACATAATTCTTTTTAGGTCTAATGTCTTTGAAAAATTCATCTACATCTCTTAACCATCATGTAGGCGTTTTTAACAAATTTGAAAAATGAATAAATGAAAGGTCAAAATGATGCACAATCTTGAATGGCGAGTCAGAGGCGACATCGGAGTGCAAAGGGTTAAATACCAATTGCAAGATGTCTGATCGTTTGGAAGATAATTATAAAGTTCAAGAATCACGTATCTGCTCGACCATTGATAAAAACGAATCTATATTAAAATTTCTAGTCACAAAACTACTATGTTTAGGCTTAATTGGTATTGAAGATATGCATAATATGTAGATATAAAATAACTAATAACTCGTTTTTAAAGAAATGCGTAAGAATTAAGCAGTTGCTTATTTCGAATTTCAAGTTGTGAATTACCATTTGAGCGTTAAGGGTTAATTCTATTTCTCACTTGCCATTCAAGAAAGAGCATCATTTTGGCGTTTTATTCCTTAATTTTTCGATCTGGAATGGTGAGTCAGAGGTATTATCGGAGTGCAAAAGGGTAAATAAGGGAATCAACATCATGAAAATACTTTGCCTTTTGTAAAGATTGATAATAAAAAGTTGCGAGAACTTAAATTTTATACTATCTCTATAGATATGAAGTGTCGGTAAATAAGTTAATTTTTACACTTACTTATAAACAATGTTTCAACTTTTTAAAAAAATTCAGGCCTTTGTCCGGAAAATTTGCTGAGATATTGAGAAGAAAATTTAACCGCTATTTAATATTTTCCACTAATATTTGAATTAACCTTTCATTGTACATTTCACGATAATACATATACATTATTAATAAAAGCGAAACTGAAAAATACACACTATCTAATTAATCACTTTATCATCTAGACAGGCTCTAGAAATCGCTGATACACATCAACTACAAAAGACTTATTATGCACGAAAAAAACATAGATGATTCAGTAAATAAAAGTCAGGAGATTTAAAGCCAGATTATCAAGGCTAAAATAGCCATTGCGACAAATTTGTTTCTTGTCCCTGTTCGTTGAGAACTCGGTGGTCCCAAAATAACCCAAGTCTAGCTATACAACGGGAAGTTAACATAACTAAATTAAACTAAGTGTTGTTCAAAAGAGGGAAAGCGGAAGCATAGGCAACTGGTGTGACAAATATCAACCTCTTCACTACAACGTCTAAAAGCGTGCGTATTTGCATGCAATTTTCGGTAACAACTCATTCATTCGTTTCATTTATATTTTACAGTCCATCGGAGTATCAAAATCCACCCACGATGAACAATATTAATATAAACAACTTAACGATGATCTAATATATTTAAAAATGCAAATTATGTTTCTAGAAATTTTGAATGATTTCTTCAAGTTATGTACTTTTGGAGATTATCAAGTTATGTACTTTTGGAGATTAAGACTCTTACCTGAGGTCCAAATAGGTTACATTCCAGGGTCTTGGAAACATGTCCCTTGAAACTTTTTTCAAAGACCCTCGTTTGAGAACCAAAATCTCCAATTTCCGCAAAAGCGAAAAGGCTTGATTTCTGATGCTGACCGTTCCGGTATTTTCAAACCACAACCTCTGCACTTTTTTTGGAACATTGTCTTTAAATTCTTGACCAAAGCTTTTGATTTTCATGTTCCAAAATCCCAATTCCAGTAAGGTGGAATTGGCAATGGACCTCCATTGGAATCCTCTCTGAAGCCTCACATCAGTCATATAAAGATTGAGCTCAGGGGTTGTTACTGGTGTGGTGTCGAACAAAGTAATTAAAGTTGTCGAAGAAACATTGAGAGTCTGGAAGTAAGCTTCTTCAAGCATCTTTGCCGGAAGAAAAGCCATCACTGAATTATCAATCCAGACATCCTGCAGATTCCACTTTGGATTTTTATCAAATATTGCTTTTATGTCATAGGCATTTGTGAAATTGGAACATTGTGCTGTTACTCTGTGAGTTACGGGAGCCTTAAAACAAATACAAGGAGCTATATTTTCTGGTGGTGGACATACATCTTCGTCTCCACCTAAAGCAGGTATTACATTGCTGTAAACATAGGTAACAAATGTAGCACAGAAAAAAAGAGTTAGTAAAAAATGCATGATTTGCCTCTAAATGCGAACGAAGAATAGGTTTATTAGAACTAACGCTTAGATTGAATGAATACTTGTCGCAGTCTAAATTCTTCCATCAGATTTGCATTAATCACATGCATTTTGAAATATGATCAGTAAATTAAGATTTAAATCTGATTACTAACATACCAGACGCTGCGTTAACAAAATATTTTTCTCGTGTATTTAATTACCAAAAATATTGAGGAAAAAAAAGATTAAAGCTGAGACTTTTAGAGATAAACTATTTACTGACTAATTTTTATTCTAGCAAAAGAATAACCTAAAAAAAACAGAGCAAAATGTCAATTTTTTTTCATCATATTTGTGAATTTTATTCTCACCATTTCTCTCCGGTTGAAGTAAGGATTCTACAATTTTTATCACTAAATCCCAAACCCTATTAAGATATTGGGAACTGAAAATGACATTGTATTAGGTTTTGATTACGATAATGGAATCATATAGATTGGACCTTTAGGTCCAATCTATATGATTCCATACTTTTGCCAGAAATTTCAGAGGGGAAAAAAGAACGAATAAAATATAAAGTAATATATTTTATTTGTAGATTTCTTTCGTGCATAGATTTAAGACAAATTGAAAATTAGTTAGTCGTTAGCAACACTTTTAAGAAAATAGGTAGAAGTTTTCTATCTACGAATAAAACTTTATTCCATGCTATTGTATCTAAGAATTAAGCGTTTTAATGTAATGCGTATAAATGTAACTTTTCAATGTCTTTTGCAGATACATTGGATTATGTATTATTAATCTGACAGTATATAAGCTAGAAAATACGGTAATTTTTTAAATTTCGAGGAAATTTAGTAATTTTCAACATTTTCTTATGGAAAATATGTTGGTTTTTCCCAGAGAATTAACCAGCAGTTATTTTTTAAAATTATTTATAGGACTCCAATCTTATTTATTTTATACAATGTTTATTATCTTTCATACATAGATATTAAAAGAACTGTCGATTTAAATTCGAATTTAAAGCAGTTTTTTTTCCTTTTAGATAAAGTTAAACCGTAAGAGATATAAATATTTTAATCTTATATATCTTACGGTTGTTTTCTTCATTAAATTAAAAATTATACTTCACTTTATTAGATTAAATTCCTTAATACACAAAATGTTCACATTAAAATTGTAATTTTTATAAATGTTTTCTGCGTGGGAAAATTATAAACGTATTCCTTTATAATAAATTTTTAAAATTTTCTCACATTTTATTAATTTTAATTATTATTATTATTATTATTTAATAATTATTATTATTAATATTATTATTTATTACAATTATTATTATTGTTAATTATGTTTGTATTGATTTTGGAATAAATCTCCTTTCCATTATTTTTTTTAACGCCGATGTGCCCACAACATGATCTTTTTTTACTTATTCAACGTAAATTATTTTACTTCAAATAAAAAGTCAAATTCAAATAAAATAATTTCAAAATCGAATAACAGTATTCTGAATCCCGACTTTCTTACAAATAATGAGAAAATGAATTAGATAAACATTGTAGTTTGCAGATGCAAATATATCAGGAAAAAATTTAATTTGCATCAGCTTTTATGCGTTAGCACATTTTAAGACATTAAGATATTTGATTAATATTTTTTATATTATAAGAGTGCAAATTTTTAAAAAAGGTAGTTTTTATTGAAATTATTATTCTCTAAGGTTAATATTCACGGAATGATAACAGATATCCATAAATTCAAAAAATTGAATTTTTTCAATTTTGATGATAAATTTTACTGAAAATCTGTTGAGAAATAGAAATTTTATTCTATAATTTTTATATTAAAATCTAATTTATTATTATAAATATTATGGAATCTTAAAAGTAATTTTTCTCAAATTTTTCTCTTGAAGTTTTTAGTCATCCATGAAGTTGAAAGCCAGTATTCTCACCCTTTCTAAAATTGGATCCTCAAAATATGTTATAGGTATTATATTTCCCTCTTAATGTTAAAGATATGTTTTAACTTTCTCAGTAAAGACCGTGAAATTATAATTACACATAACAACTGAGGTAACAAAAAAAAACTGAGAGAAAATTCAAATTCACGCTGCATAGATCTTGTTTTGAAATTTGAGTTCAGAACGAATTTTACAAACTTTGATCATCAGAAAGATATGTGAAAGGTGATCCAAATAGACGAAGTGTGTAACTTCCAGACAGTGCGTCATCATTTTCGATATACCACAAAGAACGCATACACATATCAATCTTATAATAAGTAAATGGTACACATATCGAAAATTTGAAACCACAGCTTATTTCAGGAAAATTTCAGTCCATCCAGCATTCAGTGGTTGCGCAAGTGCTGTAAAAGAAACTTCCATTTTAATCTCCTTGTTGAAATTTAAGAAACCGACACATCATTTAGAATGCTTCTGAAGGGTGTCATTCTGTTGTTTCTATCCGTGATCATTCACGAAGCGATTGGAGAGAGAGGATGCCCCGAACGGGAAGAAATTGCCCCTTGCACCTGCAGAGAAATATTCTTAGGCCAACCCAAACTGACGTGTACAGGAATAACTCAAGCAGATACATTGAAAACAGTTTTTGAAAATGCACGGAGGTACCACCTCACTCAATTCACATTGGCGAATTCAACTTTGCAATACATTCCGCACGAGATATTTGACGATGTGAAAGTGCAAAACATAGAATTCAATAAAGTTACATTCGTGAAAACATTCGACAGAATTCCGGAAAACCCTGGGGTAGAGACCGTTAAACTTACAGAGGTATGTATAACTTTTTTTTAAGTTCTAGTGTATATAACAGGCATAAGACAGGGGCAATTTTAGGGGCATAAGACAGGGGCATACAATACGCATCAGAGGAGCCCCTAAAATTGAATAGAAAGTTTATTTTACGTTTACTTCTTCGATAAACTTTTTTTAACATTGATTTTAAAAAACAAAAGCACAAAAGGGGGGCAACAAAGAAATTTGTGCCCTGGGCCCCAATTAGGCTAAGTAGGGCCCTGACTGCAAAGAGGAAAATATTGTAGCCATTAAAAAAGTAGAAGTTTCAATTAATTTCCATGTTTTAACTGTTCGTCTACAATCCAGTATCAGTGAACAATCAAATTTTGAAAGAACAGATTTACTCTCCAATATCATGGAATATTAAAATCCTAGTTTATTTTTTTATCAGGTGAAAACATGATGTTGTTTTGGTTATTGGCTTTTCTGGTGTCTCCGAAAAAACGTATACAATGAATTGTTCGGTAAATATCATAATCTAAATCTGTTAACAGCCATTTAGCAGACGATTAATTTTCAGACATTTTATAACTGCTACTTCTTTTATTTATATTAAAATATTATTAAAAGTTAAAAGCAAACGATTCTCTTTCGATAAACATCTTTATTAATTTTATTTTCGTTTATTTTTTGTATAATAGTGGATGATCTATCGTAAACCTTTTGGAATTTAGCAATACTTGTACTATATGCTGTTTAGTGAAAAGAATAAACAAGCCGATGGAATTCTAAAAATGCTTGGAGTATTATTTTATCCTAAAACTGGTTTTGTATTTAATTTTTTTCCATTTACTCAAATTGGCTTATTTTGTTTTATAAATGAGCTAATAAAATCAATGAGTATCCTAATCCTCCCTCCCCCCAACCCTTAATCCCAATAATGCAATTCTACATCAAAATTTTTAATTTCTGTCACATTTTTTGAAAAAAAAACCATCGTTAGAAAGCATATTTCTTCATCCACGTATGCTTGTAATCATTATATCCCACGTATACAGCTATATTTCCAAAGCAGCATCATGTTTGAAAAAATTAAAAGCTTCAACAATTGTACTGTATAACAATTAAGTGAAATTATTTTGGAATTTGGATAGGATTAATTTCTACAATTCTTAAATTGGGAAACTATTATTAAATTTTATTTGAAGCCTCTTTTGTTGATTTTTTTTTCCTTTGGGGAATTTTATTCTTTCCGTGCCTGCTCAATCATTCGATGAAAATGAAGATTTCAAAAATCCAAGTGTCTTAATTATTTTTTTTACATTAAATGAAAATACAAGTATTTGTAAAATAGCAATATATATTTTTCAAAAATATTGTTGTTTAATTTGAGGATGTATTTAAATCGGTGCTTCTAAGAATAGGTGCATTATTTACTCTTTTTTTTAGTAAATATTGGAAGTGTGTTTCATTTTACCTGCTACGTTTATAAACTATTCTTCATAAATTTGCTCATTCTCCAAAATTCCAATGACATGATGAGGAGATTTTGGTTTCAATTTTCAAAGATTACAAGTCCAGATTCATTGGAATAAACAGATACACTGTGCGTCTAAATGTGGTTAAATCTAAGCCGTGAGTCAATTGTCTTCTCGCTAGTGTGACGTAGAAATTCGAAGAAGTGGATGTTAGTTCTTCTTCATCAGACAACGATTTAAAATAAGATTCCTTTCAGAAAAAACCTAATTGAAACTTCAAAACGGGGGTTAAATCTAACTAAAGTACACTAATTTTTTTTCTGTCCTTTGCTGTTCTTTTCTGGCACTTCAAATTGTTGCCTTAATTTATATACTATGGTTAAATCTTAAAAAAATTAAATACTTTATTCAAGTCCCTTGAGAAGAAATGATGGGCATAGAAAACTAAATTCCACAAATCAGCCAACATACATGAATGGGAATCTAATGATAAAATACTAAATAAAATAGGGAAGTATTTTAACCCTTTCGTCCCGAGCGCCGCATATATGCGGCATCCACGCAACGACTGTTGGGTACGAGTGCCGCATATACGCGGCATCCACGCAACGACCTCTGGGTACGAGCGCCGCATATACGCGGCATCAAAAATATCTGTACAAGTGCCATCTGGAGTCGATGGCAACATTTTTCGATATCGGCAGAGCATTTTCCGTTGATTTTATTGACATATAGGATTAATCATTTCTTAAAACTCTTGAAAACTGATTTTTGTTGAAACCACATTCAAACGTCTTACGCAATAAACTAAAAACATCAAGTCGATCGTTTACTGTTTTATACCAATATTCTATCGAATCAATTCGGTAGTAAACGATTTTACACATCTAGTTTTTACAGGAATTAGAAGTAGATCAGCTTAAGGTATAATTCTTGATTCTTAGAAATTAGAATTTTCATGTTAGGGTTTTGTTTGAAAATGTATTTACAAAAATAGTTTAGTCCCTTTCAGAATGAGTACAAAGCATAAAAACATTATTATGTTTGAAACTGACGTAACCGATTCTGAAAATGAAAATAATGTCCACCTGTGTAAAATACGACGGAGAAATAATATATGCAGCACTTCAGAATCAGACGTGGAGTTAATTTGCGATAATACAAAGGTCACCCTGTGCAACACAATATGGACATCAAAAAATTTCGAACCAAGTATTCATAAATTTTCCTCAGAAAATTCAGGACTGAAGAAGAAAATGGGAAGATCGTCAAACATTATCGATTACTTCGAACTGTTTTTTGATCAAAAGCTAGTAGAATACATTGTGGATGAGACGAATTATAACTCGGATCAAAAGAGTAATAACATAGACACTGGAAAACACACGACAGTAGAGGAGATGTACTGTTTCTTTGCATTGTCACTACTAATGACACGTAATAAAAAACTAGCGTTTCACGAGTATTGGAGTACTGATAAATATTTACGCAGTAGTATTTTTAGTGAAGTAATGACTAGAGATCGGTATCTTTGGATATTACAGATGATACATTTTACCCGTCAACAAGAGCCCGCTGATGATCGTTTATATAAAATAAGTGATATAATAAACATGCTACGAAAATCGTTCTGCGACACATTTTATCCGTACGATAAAGTTTGCATCGATGAAAGCTTGATGCTATACAAAGGTCGCCTGTCCTTCAAGCAGTACATTCCCTCGAAAAGGAATCGATTTGGAATAAAGTCATACATACTCTGTGATTGCAAAACAGGCTATGTCCAAGACCTGATTGTTTATGAAGGAAAATCAACTGTGACAGAAAGTGACATCAGCGGAATTGGAAAATCAGGTGCAATTGTTTTAGCACTCTCGCAACCATACTTAGGTCAAGGTCACACAATATACACTGACAATTTTTATTCGAGTCCAGCATTATTTACCTTTTTGCATGACAACTGTACGAATGCATGCGGCACTGTAAAAAAAAGGCGTCAAGGAATGCCGAAGATGGAAGAGCGCCTGAAAAAGGGAGAGGCATGTTTTCGTGCAGCAAAAAACTTGCTAGCGATGAAGTGGATGGACAAAAAAGAAGTCCATATGATTTACACTATGCATACGGTAAACTTTGAAGCAGTGCCGAGATATGGTGGGGAACAGAGCGTCCAGAAGCCTGTTTGCGTCATTGACTACAATAAGTCAATGGGAATTGTTGACAAGGTGGACATGGTACTGAGTACCGTAAATTCAACCCGGAAATCGCTGAAGTGGTATCGGAAATTGTTCTTCCACCTCATAGACATCTGTGTGTGGAATGCATATTGTCTGTACAAGCACAATCGGAGAGAAACAATTTCGATGGCAAAATTTCATTTGAGCCTGATAAAACAAATAGTCGAGAAGTATCGTGACAATACAAAGGGACATCATCAAGGCAGACCCGCTGATAATCCGATGAGGTTAACCGGCAGGCATTTTCCCACCTTTTGCAACCCGAAAAACAGAAGACGGAGGTGTGTAATTTGCAGCAAAAATGATAAAAGAACGGATTCGCGGTATGAGTGCAAAGATTGCGATGTTGGCCTTTGTGTAGATCCTTGCTTCCGAATATATCACACAGAACTATATTACTAGTTTTTACATATTTTATTACATATTTTGTACGTATTAGATTTACACCTTATATTTCAATAATTTTCATGTCTCTATTAATTATATTAATCATTTAATCGTTAAGCTTTGTAATTATATAAATACCTATGTTATCTATAATTTTGTATTTTGTATTTGAATAATTTTATACCTACCTACCATATCAAAAATATAAAAGTCCTACCATATTAAAAATGTAAATATACTTATTACATTAGAGCAATGATTGATTTATTTAGTACAGTTCCTATTTAACACTTAGAACAACATATATAAAGAAACCACGCTCACTGTGCATTTTTTCGGCGCTAGGTTCCGTTCAGTGACGGCACTTCGGCGGACGAGGCAGTCGTAGCGAAAGGGTTAAAGGAATTTTATAAAAAATATCATAGCTTGAAAGACATGAAGGCTATAATAGCTTTCTTCCTTCCCTTTGAAACAATGCAAAAATTATAGTTAAGGCTTTACTTAATTTATTACTTAAATGAGATTCGAATCTGTCGTTTTCTCAGTCAATACAGGGTTTTTTGAATGTCTCTTTATAAAGTCTAGTGGTGAAAGATCTGGATTATAAGAGGATTATAACGTACGGATAACAAAAATAGGAAGAATGCAATATGTCCAACTAAGTTTCGTCCTCTCTATTATCTAAAGAGACTCTCTTCTATTTGGGAAAAGTATCGTTGCTATGACTCAACTAATAGGTCATCTTACATTTCAAATGTTTATGGGTTTAAAATAGCTCGCGTTTTGATTTATAATGTTTATGAATGACTCGAAATATTTTAATTTATAAGCTAAACACGATAAAGAATTAGATAAACAAATATTAATTAATCAAATTTTGTCCGATAAATAGTCACATGTCAAAAATTCTACAGAATAGGCATACAGTGAATATTCTATATCATAATTTCAGACATAATATGCTTCTAAAATATCAAAGCATTTATTTTATTTAATAATCTAATAATTTTATTTATTTTTATCAAAGAAAAATTTCACAAATAAGCAGCCAAACTTCAAATTGGTCGCCAAGAATACGTCCGCGTTATTTTGCTTTTCAACTATTAATAAATATTGCTATTCAAATTTTATTAACTCTAATATAATCAATGGTACACAATAGAAGTAGAAAAAAAAGATTAAGATGAAATCTGCTATGCATATTTCAATATATCACTTCAGAACATAACTTCTTGAACGACCAAGCACCACTTGCTCATGCAAGTTAAATTGTATTTTTATTCATTTTTAATTTTCATTGAATTAGTCACTTTAGTATTGCAAATTATCCAAAAAAACTTTGTCTCGCATTTATTGTTTTAAAAAAATATCACATTGCCTATTTATTTCATTTCATATAATCGCGTGCTCAAAATGACATTTTTCTAGGTTTTATTTTCTGTAGTCCTTAATTATTTTTTTTAAATCAGAGCTTTTGAAAATGCTATGGCAACGCGTTATTAAAAGCTGATCTTTTTTCAGATGCTCGTGCAGATAATAAAATTTTTATTTTTCGCTTACGGATTTTTATTGACGCTAAAAACCTCATTCCAAAAACAACATCATGTTCTGACATGTTAATAATGTACTTTTCACAACCGCAAAAATGTTAATTTTTTTAAAGGTTGTTAAAAACTCAAAATAACTAAAATAATATGATTTAGCAATACTAAAATTAGAAGCAATTTCAATCAAATGTATGAGATTGTTTACAATAAGTTGTAATAATATCTGTTCCCTTAGGCAAACTTTACACTAAATTGTAATAATATCTGTGCCTTTAGGGAAGTTGTTTACAATAAATTGTAATAAAATCTGTGCTTTTGGCAAAAGAAACCTTTTCTAATCAGTATCATTTATAGGGGATGTTAGGATAAAAGCAGAACTAAATTATTATATGAAAATAAATAAACTTTTATGCATTTCTTTGCAGGTGCGAGTAATAGGCGGCTGGGACTGGTCAAAACTATCTTTCTTCAAGCAACTCAGAGATCTGATGATATCAGATACCCCAATGAAACGACTCTCCTCAGACTTCAGACCAAACATCAACAAAAAACTCGAAAAACTCAGACTGTCGTGGTGCCGTCAAAAAACTGAGAGACGACGAGTTCCAGGAATTCAAAGATCTCGAAGTATTCGTTGCAACTCATGACGAGCTCACGACCTTGAAAAGGACAATGTTCGCTAGGCCCAGTAAATTGACCGAACTGGGTTTGAAGTAAGTACGAAATGTTCGTTAAACGGGGAGGAGCGAATTTCGTATTAAGAGGGGGAAATATTTCTGTTAAACTAAAATATTTAATGTCCGAGGTCCAGGCATATGGGTAGCGAATCTTCCTCATCATCTGAACGTCCTAGGTTCGAGTTCCGGTTTGGACATGGTTGTTCTTCCTCTGTTCTGTCTGTGAGAAGTGTGAATGACCCCCCTTATAAAAAGGGGCTGTGCAAGCGAATGTGATGCGTGGGTAGCTAAAGCAGCGTTCACACGACCCGTCAAATCTTCAAACGAGCCAGGCGTTCCCCCGTTTTACCCCTCTGGCAGTTTCTTCGGGTGCTTTGATGTCTGTGGACGCGTCTGAAGTCATCCCTCAAATTGTCTTTAAAGTGTCCAAGCATCAAAGGACTCCAAGAAACCTATTATAGGGGTAAAAAGGGGGAACGCGTAGCCCGTCTGAAAATCCGCAGGTTGTAGGAACGCGGCTTAAGACGTATTACTGACCCAATTCGGCGCTACTTTAAAACAAGAGACGCACCCCCGGCTTAAAATCGCTGAATGCATCAATGAGCTTGTCTATGGTAAATACCATTATAAATAACAACAAAAAAGTATTTAATGAATGAGAATTATGAGCATTCTAAATAGAAGTAAATAATGATAAATTCTGTAGGACCGGTTTTTATCTTTAGGTCACCCAAAATGATTGTTCGAGTTGCTTGTGTGTTAAAAAACTATCGTTCATTACTAGGTCTTCTCTTTCTTAAAAATACTTATATAAATTCATATCTAAATATAGCTGCGAATGAATTATAAAGTTGTTAGAGAATCATTAATGTTTAAAATCAGATTTGATGAATATGAGTAAAAATTGTTTTTCCAAATTAATTTTAAGATCATGGTTTTTTAATAGCATGTCATAGTTGGTTAAGTTAAGTTGATTAAATTCATAATGATAAAGAATCGAAGACTAAAAATAATAAATAATGCAAGTGCCAAAAGGTATCAAATACTCGTTTTCATATTAGTGTATCAAAACATATTTCAGAGATGATTTTGATATATAATTAAAGCACCAAGGAAAGGGTAGGTTAAAGTAGTTTAAAAACAGTAAAGTGATTAAACGAATATAAAGAGAAAATATTACGCTAGTTAGAAAAAACAATATTTATTTACAAATAATATTTTTTTAAATTAAGTCAATTCTACTAAGGTAAACAAAGAAAATTTTTATTGTTGTTACTTTTTATTAAATAATTACAATTGTTGTTGTTATCGTGTTCCGCTTTACAACGGAAGGAGGGGTGCAGTAGCTTCTGAAGAGAGTCACTCAGAACGCTCGAAAGCACACGGATTTAAACACGAAGACTGAATGACCGGACCACCGCAACAACAACACTAGCGGGAACTGTGGTTGAGTTCTAATGGCCATCACCGGCCACGGTATAACCCTTCTCGTAAGAAGTGCGTCTAAAAATAATCATTAGTTTGGTAATTCTTTGAATTTTTATATTAAGTAAAGTGCATAGATAAGATACCAATAGATATTTTAAACAAACTGGGAAACAAATAAAAAGTTTAGTGATTTTTTCCCCTTATAATATTTAATGCAAATTCATTTAATTACAGTGCTGATTTCAAAGACTAACACTTTTTTAAGATCTGATCCTGACCTCCAAGTTTTTAATTAAAATTTATTTTCCGCTTAATATCGTACATACTGTGAAGCAGAAAATATTTTTTTCCGTATTTTCTTATAAACAGTAAGCTAATAAAATTGTACTTTAAATAACATCTTTATTTCAGTTCTTCCTTTTATTTCAGAGATGAATATATTTCAAAATTTATTATCATAAATAGTATGGAATTTTGTGATTAATGTTCTTGTTGTTACCAATGGTACTTGCCATGGACAAGTGCGCTGACGGCCGCCAGGGATTTTAAACCGAATGAGCGTCTCTTGTTTTTTGAAGTAGTGCCAACTACTACCAAGTAGTAAAACTTAGTTATACACTCATCATATTCACTGTTGCACAGCACCTTTTTATAGGGGGTACATTCACACACCTCAAAGATAGTACACAGAAGAACAACCATGCCCTAACCGGGACACGATTCCGGGATGCCTAGATCTCGAGAAAGACGCGCTACCTCTGTGCCAGGATGCCAGATTCATTGTTCTTTTTTTTATGTGAAATAACATTTTAATAGGAGCTTTCTATTACCATGAAATATTTAAGACAAAAGAAAGTTCATAAGAATAGAAGAAATTATTTATTTTTATTTTTAGGTATAACCGTATCTCCAGCATTCCTGAAGACATGTTTGTAGACATGCCAAATTTAGACTTCCTCGGTCTGAGCCACAATCAACTGACTCTTCTGCCTGTCGAAACATACAGACCAGTCATAGATCATCTGACTTATCTTAGGGTGGTCGGTAAGTTCAGTTTTAGTTTACAACCAACCGCCTATAGTGACCAACTAGTCCGCAGAGAATATTCAGTTAAATCTCCAAAGTGCGATTTAAAATATCGTGATTTATTTTTTAACAAAGCATTTTTACACATCAAATTACGATAGATATAAAAGCTATATTATTTCAACATAGCTAATATCTGTTAAAACACTTTTTGACGTATAAAATATGAAATACTGTTCATATCTGTTAAAATAACTGTTCGGTGTATTGTATTCATGACCTTTTCTAATGAAACAAAATATCATGACATCATAATATCATTAACCCGTTCGCATACAATGACTTGTCTGACACGCGAGTCGAATTATTGAATTTTTAATTTTAAGTCTGCAATTAATTTAACAGTGTAAAGCATTTAAAAATGCAAAAATTATTTAGAACTGCTTCAAAATCTCAAATGCTCTTTATATTATTATAAGAATCAAAATAACAATATATGTATAAAATAGTATGTGTCACCTAATTAGAAAGTAAAATAAATCGAATGTCAAAGGGTTAATAACAATTCATGGTGATCTACTGGATTACACGCTATCTTTCGCGGTGCCGCAGCTTCATTTTTTTTTATTTCATAATAAGCAGCGCAAATAAATAGAATCT
Source organism: Argiope argentata (assembly GCA_026289955.1). NCBI lineage: Eukaryota > Metazoa > Arthropoda > Arachnida > Araneae > Araneidae > Argiope > Argiope argentata. Next base: position 2,896,132 of record JAOUZG010051192.1, read on the forward strand.
CTTTCTTCTTTAGCTTTCAACAATTAAAAGAGATCGCATAGTTAAGTAATATTATGAATTTTGTGTAAATTAGACGCAAATATTGTAAATATTTCCGAATTGTTGGGAGAATAAGATGTAATTATTTCCGAATTGTTGTGTAAACAAAATAAAAAAGTTAAATTGTAAAAAATTAATTATAAGGGAATCGTGCGTCAGCGAGAAAAGATCGTTCTAAAGGAATTTACAACAAAAGGCCACCATATTGCGTTGGCGATATAATGAGGTGACTAACGGCCTTTACTACACGCTAAAACGTGCTAGAAATAAAGATTTGTTCTTATAGAATAGTGGAGAAATTTCCAGACTTACCTAGAAGAAATACACCGTTGCTAGGTTTGCCCCGCCAACATCAGTGGGACGCTATTTAAGACTCGCGTTAAAGGCGGGCAGTTCAGTAGAGTTCGGAGACAAGCTACGTAATTACATGAGTCTGAGAGAGCGTCTTTTCTCTTGTTGCCGTGCGGATCTATAGCTTCGCTGTTAATTGAAATTAGTGGATTAAGTAGAGTTAATTCGCTGCGAATTTTTGTAGCATGAGTTGCGAATATTTAATACGCGTTTTCATAGACAATAAAGTCCGCATCTTTTTACCGCTCTTGTAAGAGAATTACTATTATTCGTAACAAAATTTGGTGAAACAGTGAGCGATTTGATCATGTTAACACTATATATATATATATATATATATATATTCTTACAAACGGGTGGGCGCCGCGAAAACCTCGCCGAAGTTGGCGAAGAGCTTCACGCTAGTCGGGTTGGTTTGGCGAAAGAAATAGTCTAGTAGCTGCTGGATCGCTCGCGGTGTTTTGAGACGTTTCGCCGCGCTTGCTTGGCTGTATAAGGGACGGGTTGTCGTAGTTCCGGCAGTTAGTTTTCTCTAGGAAGAGAAGCGTCTCGCTGGACTAGCGGATTACTTTTCTTGTTTGCTATTAGTGATCTGTGTTTACGTTTGCTGCTAACGTTGTATTACCGAGCTCGCTGTGACTCACTGTTTAATGTGCCATACGATAGCTGTTTTGCAGTCTATTTTTATTGTGCATAAGGCTTGCATTTACGCTGTAATTGACTGTTGACTGCTGGATTGTTTTTATCTGAAGTTTTACTTTATCAAGTCATCCTGTGAATAAATTTGTTTGTGCTGTCTTCAAATAAAGTCCATTTAATCCGAACCCTCTAAGCTAAAAACGTAACTATATATATATATATATATAACCAGGATTGGCACTCAAATGGCGAGGGAAAAATTTCTGTATTTTCCCGTTTATAAATGCCATATAAAAGGAAATGTGTTAACAACATTTATGCGCTACTTGTAAACCCAATATTAATACTCCACAATTTTAATGAGCAGAAAAGGCAAGCAAAGGAGGCAACCGTTTAAGTACTGGAAATATTAGCACATAAAAAGAATGTTTATATTTATATTCAGAGAAAAAATAACCTGTATTTATTATCTAGAATTTGGCAAGGTTAAAATTAATATACTAAGAGGAAGCGGGCGATATTAATCACCTCATATGTTGTTTAACTGTAAGTCGCACAAAATTAAGAAATTAGGTGAAATACAAGATAAAATATGTTTGATATCATGATAAAAAATTATTTAATGATTACTTTACAAAAAACATTTCAAAGGAAAATTAGCATTTTTATTTATTTATTTTTGCCAATTCATATTTAGCCATTAATTGTTTCATCTTCTGCAGATTGCTCCAAAAATGAGCTTCATTTTTATCATGTCAGATGATATTGTTGTTTTGGGAAAGTGGTTTGTAGCGTTAATAAAAATCCGTAGGTGAAAAATAAAAATTTTATTATCTGCACGAGAATCTCAAAAAAAAAAACAAAAAAAAAAAAAAAAAAAAAAAAAACAGCTTTTATAACGTGTTGCCATTGCATTTACAAAAGTTCCTATTTTTAAAAAAATAATTACTACAGCAAATAAAACATAGAAAAATGTTATTTTGAGCAAGTGGTTATATGAAATGAAAAAAAGAGGAAATGCGATATTTTTTTAACAATAAACGTGAGACAAAGTTCTTTTAATCGACTCAATCAAGGAAACAATGAAGATGATTAAAAATCTAATTTAACTTGCCCAAGCACGCGGTGCTTGGCCGTTCAAGAAATGATGTTCTGACATGATACATTGAAATATGCATAGCAGATTTCATTTCTTTTTTTTTTCTTCTTTTTTTTTTTTTTTTTTTTTTTTTTTTTTGTTCCACCCCTAGCGGTTGGGAAGATTTGAACTAATTTTTAAAACAGCTGTTCTTTTTTCAGAGTAACTTTGCAAATGCTGATTCCAATTTATTATTTTTGTGACATACTCATGTTAACTTAAATTGTCAGTAGAAATCCATACTAGTTGCTCATGATGGTTTTGAAGATTTTTGTAAATTATTACTTAACATAACAGTTCAGTGAAAAAAAATGTGGCAAATGATATTAACGACAAATGGTGTGTGATGGATGTATTAAACAACGATCCACTGCAACACATTACATAAAATGAATTTCAATTTTTAGATAATCCCCTCAGATGTGACTGCTTGATCCAATGGCTGACATTCAAGAAAGTGCCGGACTTGTACGGAGAATGCGCAACCCCGCAGAAGTTCGAGGGGAAGGATCTGAACGACCTCAAACCTCAAGACTTCAGATGCTAATGACTGGAATTGAACAAAGTTACAAACTGGAGTGGATTTAGAATATATTTACACACAGTGCCCTTATCAAATAAAATATTCATCTCATACACAGTTACAAAAACCAGTTTGTAGTTGTATAGCAAATATTCAATGAATAGTCCAAGAAGTTGGATGAAAAATAAAAAGGGTGCTTAGTTCTATATTTCAGAAAATGCGAAACACAGATGAAAAAGAAACACCAAAGATGTACTTTACTGTAGACGCACACCAAAGATGTACTGACCTACCGTCAGAAGAAAAAACCTGAACATGATTGACATAGGTAGACGAATCTAAGTAAAGAGGGAAGTAGGCATTAAAACAGGTCACAACATTTGGCTGATTAGGAGCGCTTCACCAGACGAAAAATTCATTTCGCTTGTGCTCATACAGATATATTCATATGACAGTTAAATAAAATTAAATTGTAAGCCAATTTAAAAACTCCTTGTAATTTGAGGTTTAAAATAATGTCTTAAATGAAAAAGCCTTCAACTATATTTCTTAAACTGCTTTTGTATTGATTTTTAAGACCTGCGACTGCCGTGAATTAAATAAAAACCATTGGATAATAACAAAATAGTTTGATATTTTCTTGAAGATTCAGGTGTCTTTAAGAAAAGAAAGCTTAAGTTCAAACTTAAAATCCCCAGTTATGTTTTTTTCACCAATGCATCTCTTTACTAATGATCATATCTATTCAATGGGATTCAAATCGCAATGATAAAGAGGGAGTCTTTCAATTTCATGTCCTGCTTCTTATAAAATTTGGTCCAATTACGTTTGAAATCGGCATTTTTAAAGAGTTAATGCTTGTCTCCTGTTCAAAAAATTCTGTAACATTCTGAAGAATAGATCGTGCTTGAGAATGCAAAGTCTTCCCACTTTTAAATGTAGTCATTGTATGAAGCAATCTAACAATTTATGAGAAAAATCACAAAATATGAGCGTCACGCATGGACCCAAGTACAAATTAAAATCAGGCTTCTAATCAACGATTCTTCTAACGATAATGGTTCTTCAAATCTGTTCTTTTGGCGCCAAATAAAAATTACCAGTCCCTTCCTTCACCCCCAAAATGTAATAGAATGTCTCGTTTTTAAGGCGATGGATTCCTACTTTTAGGGTTATTAGGGTTTTTCTCCTGACGGTTGGGCAATACTTTCAGAAACAAGCTACACAAGCAGAAAGCCAATCGCTTATTAAATAATAATAATAGCACACAGCATCCGCTACATCATTACTCACTCTACAAATGCACCTCCAGAAAAAAATTCGACAGAAAACCTGCTATATATATAGGTTTCCAATTGGTTATGACATGAAAGTTAATTTCCCCTCTCGTTAATTCTCGGTTCATAATAAAAAAGAGCCATAAATCTTGTACTTTCTAGAACCTTCACTTTTGGTGTCAATAATGAAGGTAATGGCTTAGCAGCTACTTGGAATCTTTGTAAATATCTTTTCCCAAATTTGCGACTAATATGTTAAGGAAATGGCATTATAGAATATTAATAATACTTTGCGATAGATTTAAGAAGAAACGTTTAGTGAATAAGAACTATGATAATGCAGTAATTCCAGTTTTTTAATGAATATTATGTGGTATCATCAATATCTCACTATTTTATCAATTTAAATTTTTAAATAACTAAATTTATCAACACTCTTATACAATTACATTTAGAGTTTTGCGATATCGGAGAAAATGGTAGTTCTCTACGTAGAAAAAAAGAAAATTTTGAAAAGGCATCAAACTTAAATGCTACCAAATAAGCAAAGTCCGAGTTTATGTAGATCTCAAAAAAGTAATAATAACATACAAAATTTTAATAAAAACATTGGTTTACTTTAGAACACATTATAAAAAGGAAAAGGTTAATAATTTCATTTCAACATTCTCTCCCTCTCTGCTCTCACCTTCTGTATTTCAGGAAATATTTTGGTGGCAGTGAAAATTCCTCCTATGGTAATTCAAAATTTAACAGGACACTTATGAAGTGAAAATAATTTCTTTGTCAGTTAACACTTCTAAAAAGATATATTACCCTAAGCAAATCTTCGAATGTTTTGAAACCTAGTTGACAAACATTTATAAACAAACATTCACTTTCAATAAATTTCACTCTCAAATCTAAGAAACGGTGGTTCTTGGTTACTTCCCTTTATATATGAATAGATATTTAATTTATATTTATGGGAAGAGGCAATTAAAAAAATTTCTCTCCTAATGATTATAAATTTCCAAACCTTATTTAAAATTCAGTTCTAAGGTTTGAAATTCTTTTCAACATATTAATCATAAATATTTCGAAACAGACAATTTTTTACAAACCACTTTCAGAACAAATAATTTACAATCTTTCATTAAACATCATCGTATAATAAAAGTTCATAATTACTATTTATAAATAATTAAACATTTTGAAAATTAGATTACGATTTTCTTTTCTTTCTTTTTACAAAATAAAATGCTTAATAGATTGTATAAAAACCTTGTTATGGTATGTATGCAGTCAACAAGTTTAACACTCTTATTTCAAAAAATACTGATTTCTGCCCAGATGGCAAGTATAAACAAGGAATATACATTCTATAATTTTTAAGGAAAAAATGTAATACCAAAATCACAGCATCTTCTCATCCAGAAATTTACAAATACGTTCTTACAGTAAAAAATTAGCAGCCTATAATTTGAAGACAAATTTCAAAAAATAGAGATACATAATAATATATATATATATTATTAACATTTAACAAGTTAATTCATTTTCCCCTCATATTTCTGAGACATTTTATTATTTATTTGCAATTAAGTCAAAGAAGAAAAATAATTGAAATTCATTTTATAGTTAATTTCTTCATTGAAATTAAATATAAGCAATTGTCTTATTACAGTTTATTTGTTAATTTTGTCTACTCAATTTTTCATTTTTATTGTAATAATTAAATTATTAAAATTTTATTAGAAAACTTAAATTTATGTAAAAAAAAATATTAGCAATGTAGAAAAGTTTTTAGTACCATCCACCACAAAAAGGAAGTTGTTGCTTTCCATTAGTTATAGTAATTGTGTAGGAGGATTAAACTGCCTCCATACCATTGCCAGGCTTTACTCCTTTGTGAGTGGGTGAACACGAGCCACTTTGTAATGGAAGTTATTCTGTGTTCACAGACAATATTCAACCATGCTTTCTTTGAGATTCTACCTACATATTACTCTAAACACTTTGGCATGGTGGGAGTGGCTTATTTTGTAAAATCATCCACAGATATAGTGTAACAGCTGCATATGTTTTCAGCACAGTGAAAATTCTAATTACAATTCAATTTAAAATCAAATATATTACTTAATTGGAGAGAAATGAAATACTTTTTTCAACTACATATCAAACAATATTTAGATGAAAATTATTTCAGTACACAGATTATTAGCAGCTGATAGTTAAAACTTAAATCCATTCAAATCTATAAATTACATTAAAAAACAATATGTCCATTTTAAAGTTACTTAGTTAGTCATTCTTTATGTTTGCATTATCAATTTGAAATCTTGATTAATATAATATCACAAATCAAATATAAATAAGAAATCAATGAAAAAATAACTCAATTTTAGTGAATAGAGATAAAAACATACAAATCGTAGAATTAGATTTTTTTATCACTTTTTACATTTAAAAAGCAAAGGTGGAAAATGTAAGTATTTAGTCATTTTTTAATTAATTTTTTAGTTAATATAAATTGAGCTCATAAATAAAGAACTTGAAATAAAAAAATCATTAAAACTCTGCTTAGCATATCAATGAGGAGAAAAATTCTTTTTAGAATCGAAGTTTGAACATTTACATTTAACAAAGAATATAAAAAAGTAAATAGGAAATTTTAAAACTTTTATTAGGATATCTTTAATACAGGTGCAACAAAAATTTATATAAATTTCTGATTATTGAAATACATTTTTTTTAAGTCAATATATTTTTGAAACATTTATTGCACTCGTACATAATAAAAAAATTCCTTAACTTCATAAAATGTGTATTCTTTAAACCAAATTCAATTTAATCACCTCCTTAAAAAGAAGCAATTTCTATAAATGATTCAAAATTTTAAATAAATGCCAGAATTAGTTCTACTTTATAATATAAAAGCAATCTCAAGTTTTCATATCATAAAATAAGAATAAGGAAAAATTATGCTTTAAAAATAAATTTTAAAACTTTTATGCTCTAGTAATCAATGCAGGATATCCAATTTCAACTATTTGTCAAGTAAAATGCTAATTTTCAAATAAATTTGGCATTAAAACAAGGAAAATTATAATATGCAATAATTATAATGCAAAATAAATATTTCTGGATACATTTCTATTATATACAAAAATAATTTGTGAATTTGAATAAAATTTAAACTTTAATAAATGATCTGTGCAATGAACTATATTTAAAATAAGTTGTTTCCTTTTTATAATAAACATGTTTATTATCAATCAAATATATTTTTTTAAAGTAGAGTGGAATAAAATCACATAAAGAAAAATAAATTTTGTTTTAATTAAATTGCTTTACAAAAATAACTTCTCAAAACAAATAATTTTCTTTCACAATCCTAATGTTAACAACTTGGCTCCTTTATCATGAATTTTGAAGAACAGATTCTGTTTAATAGATGTACAGTCCTTTTTGTTTTTCACTTCAAAACAAATCTGGAAAGAAGAAAAAGGTAGAATTAATACTCTATTTAACTATTTAAAATAATTTTTGGATTTTCCTCATTATTCTGTTTTTCATGATAATTATAATCATGAAATATCTGAAGTAATTGAATTGTGATAGATTAATTTGTGAAATTACGAAAGATGGGACTGCTTGTAATAAAAGGTTTATTCTCTTTAAAAATAGAGCTCTACAGTAATAACTTTTACTTCTCTCATATTGGATTTCATAATGTCCTGATTGTCTTAACTTGCATATTACATTAGCACACAATGAAAAAAATCTTTCATATTAATATTGCTTGCATAATTCTCAGATATAAATATAATTTTAACATTTCCAAATTTTAAATTAATTTTTTTTTTTAATTTCAAAGGGAATGTAGAGATGACCCCCGAAAATACGAGGGAAGATACCACATCTAACTAATACTGGAATGCTAAATATTTATGTGGTGAATGTTAGAAAATAAAAAGTACATAAAAAGTAATAAAATGTTAAATAATGTAACATTTAATATCAGTATACTACATTAAAAATAAAATAAATAAAAAATAAAATAAATAAATAAAAATAAAAAAGATAATTTCATACAGAAGAATATTTTTTTAATTGAGAATATCTCATAATTTGAGAATGTAGATACAGGTTTTGTTGAGTATTCAAGAACACTAAAATATTTCCTAATTCATATAAGTTTCTATTTATACTTTCAACTCTTCCAATAGCAATTCCTCAACAAATTTTGATAGTTATTGGTATTTACAATATCCATGATAAATCTGAATGAAACTGGCATTGTTCACGATAAATCAAATAAAAATTAAAGAATAATGCAACATCTAGGTGAAATCTAAACATTTTGTATAAAATGGAACTTTTCACTATCAGAAAATTGCTAGGTAGACCAGAGACTGTAAATATACTTAAATGTATACTTTGATTCAGAAATTATTATGAAAAAAATAATAATTTTATTTAATATATCCATTAAATAAACCCCTGCCTAGAGGTGGTGAACTTGTGTCTGCTAATTGTAAAACTGGCTGGCTACCCTAATGAGGCTTTTAAAAATGAACAATTTACATATATATTAAAAGAGATACCAGAATATAAAAATATTAGGTTCTAAAGAAAATGTAATACTTACGATATTTAAAATAATTCCTGAAAGATCATTAATATACATTCCAAGAATAAAATTTACATTCATATTAGGCACATTTATTTTTTAGAATGTAAAGATTATTTATAAAAGTAATTACAAATTTAGAAAGGAAAAAAAAAGCCCAGCTTATTTTAAGGATATAAATTTAATCTGTGTCAACTTTCATAAATTCAAATAGTATAACTGTTAACCACCTTACAAATTACTATAGAAAGTGCATTCAGATTTGCTTGATTTTTTAAAAAAATCAAGTAACAAAATAAACAAAAACTATTCCTTATAAATAAACAATAACAAAAATAAGAAACTTTTTTATAATATAAAACAGATTTAAATCAACGAAGATATACATATTAGGTATCAAAGACCCAGAAAACTTTTTTCTGCATAAAACACAGAAAATTACTGCAACAGAAAACATTAGTAGGATGAAAGTTCAATATATAAAATAGAGAAGAATAGCTTCCTTATAAATATAATTAAATTGTCAACATTTAATTATATTTATCAACTCAAAAATATGTCATGCATAAAAATTTTTAATGAATTTTAAGGATTACTAAACTTTAAAAAAAATGAATAATTTTTTTTAAAAATATAGAAATAGAAATAATTAAAGGCATTATTTATTAATACAAAAAAAATTACATTACTGAATTTGAAATAAAAAATTTTGGAAACCTTCTTCCAAACAATTCAATAACATAAAATTTTTAACGTAACATATTGTAACGTAAATTTCCTAACTTATAAAAGTAAAGATCAATAAATTTTGATGTTAGAGTTCTTAATTGTACATTGCATGTCTAAGTGATACTAAATGTCATGGCAGGTACATTGCAAGAACTGGGAAATTATGTACTGATATAGAATCTACACTCTAGTCATAAAAATTGGTTAAAGGCCTCTAATACATGTTATGTTTCAAATAACAACACATGTAAAAAAAATTCAAGTAACTCAATTTTAAAAGTTTGACATTATAATTAAATGAAATTTTACCATACAATCTTTAGGGATGCACAACCTATGGATTACGGGCCAAAATTGGCCCACATAGCCTTTGAAGTTGGCCTGAAAATGTTGTTAATAAAATAAGATTAATTTAAAATAAAATTAGACTTTTTCAAATAAACAGAGGGGGGGAATCGGATATGAAAACGATTCTACACCAGAATAAATAATTGGCAATTGCTCATTCGGTTTATTTACTTTTTATTACAATTCTTTTCAGTTAGGGTGAAAAATTTCCACACATGAAAATGCAGTATGAGGATCAAATTCCAATCTTGTTTAATGCATTTGGTTATCAATTTTCAGATTTTGAAAAGTGCCTGACAAAAATTGATTTTTTTTCTCCATTTTCTGTAGATGTAAATCTAGTGGATGAGAGTATGTAATTAACTTTAATTGATTCACAGAATTCTGATTTTTTTTTTTTAAAAAAATCAGTTTAAAGCAGGGATGTACAACCTATGGCCAGCAGGCCAAAATTGGCCTATGTAGCCTTCACAGTTAGCCCACGAATGTTATTAATAAAATAAGACCAATTTAAAATGAAATGAGTTTTTTCAAATAAACAGAATAAAAATCCAACACGAAAACAATTCTACATCAGAATAAATAATTTACAGTTGTTTATCAAGTTAATTTACTTTTTATTACACCGCTTTTCAGTTTGTTCCCTTCAAGGTTACCTGCGAGTATGAGTTTTCATATAGGAGAAGCTTGAGGACATGAAAAATTTTCACGAATGAAAATGCAGTATGAGGATCAAATTCAAATCTTGAGTAAAGCATTTGATGATTGGTTTTCAGATTTTGAAAAGTGCCAAACAAAAATTGATGCATTTTCTTCTCCATTTTCTGTTGATGTAAATCTAGTGGATGAGAGTATGCAGTTAGCCTTGATTGATTTACGAAATTTTGATTTTTTCAAAAATCAATTCAAAGAGAAATTGATACTAGAAACTTTACTTAATAAAGATTTACCCCAGGAATTTTTATGCAATGCAAAATGCAGCTGAATGTGCAACTTTCTTTGACAGCACTTACATTTGTGAGCAAACGTTTTCACTAATGAATTTAAACAAACCAAAAATAAGAATGAAACGAAAACTTTTCTGCTGTTCTACATATTGCCATAACCAATCTTGAGTGCAACATAAAATCAATAACTTCAAATATTCAGTCCCAGACATCTCATTAATTTTTACTAATGTCGATTATTAATTTTTTTCTCAAAATTTAAATTGTGTTCTCTGTATAATTACTAAAAAGTTCTACTCTATTATTCTATTTCAAGTTTGCCAATTTTAGCAGGAATCTTTTTTTTAGATAAAGTATTTTAATCATAGCTATTATGTTTGTGTTTTATTTATTGCATAATGTGTGCATGAGTAAAATAAGAAAAGTAATAATTGCAATTTATGCGTTTTGCCCTCCCCCAAAAGACAATGTTTTCACATTTTTTTATACGTTTTAACAGTTGTGCTAATTTGGCCCTTGTTATGATCCCTTTCCATATTTTGGCCCCTCATTCTGAAAAGGGTGTGCATCCCTGGTTTAAAGAAAGAGCGATATTAGAATTTTATAGAGACTTAACTGAGGAATTTCTGTGTTTAAAGCAAAATGCAGCAGCATGTGCAACTTTCTTTGGCAGCACTTACATTTGTTAACAAACTTTTTCACTAATGAATTCAAACAAATCAAAAGTAAGAAATAGAATAGTAGATAAGAGAACTCTTCGGCTATTCTATTGCTTATCTTGTTCTGCATATTGTCACAACCAATCTTAAGCCCAATATAAAATCAATAATTTCAAATATTCAGTTGCAGCCATCTCATTAAATTTTGCTAATTTTGATTATTGACTTTTTTTCTCAAAATTTAAATTGTGTTCTCTATATAATTACCAAAAAGTTTTCCTCAGTTATTCTTCTATTTCAAGTTTGTCACCTTTTTAGCTGAAATCCATTTTTTTAAAATGGAGGTAAAGTATTTCAATCATATCTATAATATTTGTGTTTCATTAATTCATTTATTTATTGCATAATGTGTGCATTAATAAAATAAGTAAGTTGTAATTAATACGTATTGCTACAAAAAAACCCAGTGTTTTCACATTTAAAACATTTACATGCTGCTTTGGTCCTCGACATGATCCTTTTTCATATTTTGGCCCCTCATCCTGAAAAGATTATGCATCCCTGTTTTACATTTTAAAAAAAATTATATTAGAAATATTTATATATTTGTAATTATCTTTTCACAGAATATTTATTAACATCCAATATAATTCTAGTTAGATTCTAGCAAGTGCAGTAAATCGAACAGAGTAAGAAGTTCAAAACATTAAAATACTTTCATTTTAAAAAGAGAAAGAAAGATAGAAAAGAAATTTCACAGCTTAGATTTTATATAAATGATGTTCAAAGCAGAATTCATTCAAAAGAAACAATAATATAATCAATCGTTTTTTGACATTGTCTGATCATGATGAACAGTAAGAAATAATTGAACACATTGATATAAAACTTACTTTTCCATCTGTATCCTTACTATAACCTGTTTTCAGACTCTGCACTTGTATTCTGATATCTGCCATATGTGTAAGATAATTGACCATTTTTTTATTCTCTGGGTCAGTTTCATTATAAAAACTACCAATAACTAAATTTGCAGAAATTTCAGTAAATTTACTGCATAAGGCAAAGCACTGCTGAACAAATGGTTGAATAGCAAGAAGAGGTGTCCCTAAATTCATAAGCATACTTATTTCATCAATAAATACAATAATGCCATCTGGTTTCAAGGCACTGATTTTTGCAACAGTTTTTTTAATGCATTCATACAAAGGTTTTAAACAATATGTATCAAGACAGTTATTATTTAAGGAATTAAATAAGTCTGTATTTTCACTGTTAATCTCCACAGCTGACTCAATCAAATTGCCAGCTTCTAGAATAACATTTATAAATGCAACTTTCTGACTATCACGAATTACTTTGATATTTATCCCTGATTTTAATAACAAATGTGTGTAATGACTGTGCGACTGAGCTAAATTAACAATAATAACAGAATAATTTTTTCTCAAAAAATATGATAAAAAATCGCTGATAAAGAAATTCAAATCACTACTGCCATCTTTGGTTGCAAACAAAAAAGTTTTTTCTATTGACTGATTATCTAAATTCAAAGCTGAAACAATATCTGACGGCATTCTCCTGCGCTATTAATAAAATAGCAAAATACAAATCTGTTTATCTAAATACAGAAAAATATTTGAACAGTTTAATATCGAGAAGGTAATCACGAGTAATTTTTAAGTTAAATGATAATGGCTTAATCAGTTAGAATAAAAAAGCTTCGTTAGTATTCCTTTGAAGGAGATAATTACACTGAAACAATGAATTTAAAATCCATTGTAACAAATTTATGAATACAACACACAACCATAAAAAAATACTTCCGATAACGTGCTAGAAAGGTGGCGAAGATGTTTACATTTCGTATGGGCAAGTCTATCTACTGCTAATTGCTGCACGGCTCTCTCCGGTACACCTTGCGTAATACCGTACGCGCAGTAACAAATTTCTTTACGGAGTAGAGACATTAGACAATGCCTCCTTAATAGAGATGCATGCATTTGTTAGGGATTTATTTATCTTTATGCGATATAAACAAATGGAATGTTTTACATTACTGCTCCAAAATCTAGCCTTAAGTAGAAATAAAAATAGTTTGAAAAATACAAGGCAAAAGGAATAATATATAAGATATTATAAATAAATTACGATAATGAAGAGATAAAAGATGTTGGAAGGCATTTACTTCAACGATTATCATTGAAATGCTAATTTTTCTTGTATATATTTCAATTTAACTCCAGAAAAGGGACCATTTATACAGAGATTCCATCGAAATATTTTAAGGGAAAATGTGGAATTGTAATAAAATGAAAAATATTGTTTATCATCATCTATTTTATTTGGTTGTATATTTATCTCCTTGAAAAGCGCTTTTTTTTTTCAAGGGATCACTTGGTTTTTATTTTCGAGAAATGTTAATAATGCTTTGCAATTTTGCATTTAAACTTTAATTAATAGAATCTTTAGTTACTTTGTGATACAAACAATTTCATTTGTGCAAATGTTATTTATTATTTTAAAAAATTTGTTCGATATTGATATAATTTTCAGATAAGCTTAAAAAATTTTTCATTGAAGGCCATTGAATGCACTTTCCATTAAAGTGCAATGTTAAATTAAAATAATGTAGTTAAAGCGATGTTGTTGTTACTTATGGCGCTTGCCTGTGGACAAGACCCCGGCTGATGCAGCAGCAGATTTAAGCCGAAAGGAGCATCACTTGTTTTTTTTAAAAGCGTCAACCAGGGCCAAGAGAAAAGCACGACTTAGCTACATACTCATCACATTTGCTTTCACAGCCCCTGTTTACAGGGGAGGCACAGTCACACATCTCACAGACAGCACACAGAACAAAATCCAAGCCCAAACCGGGACTCCCAGAACACGAAGAAGATGCACTACCTCTGTGCCAGAAAGCCGGCGTACTTAAAGTGTAATGCTACATTATAAATAATGTATATACATTGGAATGTTGTATTAAAATAATGTACATAAACTGCAGTGTTACATTGAAGGTCATTAAATAGCTTTAAAGTTCTTATGAAATTGGATAGTTCATTTACCCCCCCCCCAAAAGAGCAAATTGTCCTATTGTAATTTGCATCGAAAAATAATGATATCCTTAGCATTCGATTTTTTAAGAAAAGCGAATTACATTTTCTTCACTTGAGTGCGTTGTTTCATTTCCTTCCAAGTCATTTACAGCAATAGATCCTAAAAAAAATAACCATCTTATGACATGCTTAAATATAACTATCTTGAAAAAATGTTTATGTGAGCGTTACTATCTAAATCAATCACATTCATAAAAAAAAGATAATCCTATGTCAAATCGCTCTCTCTACTCAGAATAGCAACAATTAATTTCAAACAAATCGTCACGTGAACATTTCAAACTCTTCCTTGAACATTTCTACAGCTGTATTTATTTCAAGCTTCCATTAGTTAATTTAAGGAGTTACAAAATATTATTCGATATGAAACTTACTGGAGAGGATTCACTTGCTTCCCAAATCCACTATGCCACTAAGAACTCCATTCCATTCGAGGCAAAAAAATGCTTAAAATAAATGAAAATTATAGAAATGGCCGTCAAAAAAATTAGCGAAACTTAATATAGGCTTAGCCGTTGCTAGTAGAAAAATACGCTTTTTTTATTTCTAATTGCACTTGCCATTTGGGCAAGCTCACTGATGCATCAGCGATTTTAAACGGAAATGAGCGCCTCTTGTTTTGAAATAGTGCCAACTAGGGCCAAGATAATGCCTTAGTTACAACCTCATCACATTCGCTTGCTTAGCCCCTACTTACCACAGGGGGGAGGGGATAAATACGCTTAAAGATAGAAGACAGAACAGCAATGCCCGAACCGGGACTCGAATCCGGAAAGTCGAGTTCACGGGGAAGGTGCGCTACCTCTATGCCAGGACGCCGGTTGCTAGAAGAATAAATTCATTAGCTTGCTTATTGAAATTGACATTCATACTATCCAAAACTATTATTTAACAAAAACAATTTTTGAATTATCTTAAAATTAAAAAAAAACTTTTTTAATGACATCAATTTCACTTCTGTACAATTTTTACTTTCTTATGTACATTATATAGGGAAAGCATAACAATCTTCCAAAAATTTGAACTCGAGATTTTGACGATAATCCATTTTAGACCTCCTCGTGTTCGAAAAACACATTTTTAGAAAATGTTCGTCTGTCTGTGATAAAGCTATCTCAAAAGCACTTTGAGCTAGAATATTGAAATTTGGTATAAGTTCTTTATACCAAAATTGCATCTTTCTATCAAATTTTGAGTAAAATCTGTTTAAAGGATGCCCGGCTATTCGGATATAAGTTAACATGATTAATTACATCTATATGAAAGTTAAATCTGTCAGATTCGGTGCACAGATACCCTAGTAACACACAAATATTGATCAATATTCGCAATATTATTTAATGTCATATAATATCGCGCAATTTTGTTCAATATTAGGCTACAGGATGCGCTACCTGGGTAAATCATCTATAAAGTAATACCTGTCAAGTTTGAAACAAAATGAACAAAGGGTTGATTGTCTTTCGGTTTGTACTACCAGAAACAAGTTAACTTGATAATTGAAAAACACAGTAATATATCAAATTAAATATTGGATTTTGTAAATACAAATGCAATTTAGGAAATCTTTGTTCCGATTGATTGTGAAAAACATATCTAAAGCACAAATTCGAATTTTGGATACTATTAAAAAGTATGCCAAGGATTACTTCCCGAAAAAAATTTGCCAATTTTAAACTTTTACCCTCGAAGAATGCACAATATGTAAGCCACTTTCTCTTAAATTCTAAGACACTTTAGAACAAATGACACTATTTGATCCAAAATATCAAGGATGACGATCAACATTTACGTTCTAAATCTTCCAACTCCATGGTTTTTGTTTGTTTGTTTGTTTCTATTTATTATCACTACACTACTTCTTAAATTTTGTCGATTTATGAAGCGAATAATAATGTCAAGTTTATGACTGAATTTCTATTAGAGATGCATAATCCACCTTTTTTTTAGTAACAAATAATTTCGCTATTGCTATTTTTAAATATTTGTTCCAAATATCTGTTATTTCAATCATATTATTAATTAAAAATTATTAATTATAATTAAATTTAAAATTTATTAATTATAATTCAATTTAAAATTTATTAATTATAATTAAATTTAAAATTTATTAATTATAATTAATAATTAATTTAATAATGTAAGAAACACGTGTATGAATTAATTTATTTATTTCAGCTTACTTTTTAAATTTTTTTCAACAATATTTATTTAATTATTTATTGGATTATTCTGAAAAAGTTGAATTAAAAATAAATGCCATTTCTTTAAAATGTTTACATTAGTTCTAAATTCTACCAATAGATGGCACCAGAAAAGGAAACAAAATTGTACCATCTCAGGAACTCATGTTACAGGCAGTTGAAAATGACTCTTATCGGATAGCGCATTGTTAAATGCGAATATTCGAAAGTCAAGGTCACTATCAGTGTGAGGCCCGCTGTGATTTATAACTTTGCAGTGACTTCACTGAAAAGTGAGTAGTCGCTGTTCCGATAGATTTCAGTGATATGCAATTCAGGGTTACGATTATTCCGAGAATAAAAAGTGTGGTCACTTTTCAATCCATTCACAGATTTCTCCTTTTATCTTTATTCCCGTTAAGGAGACAGAACCCTGAGGACACACGGGGAGAATGCTTTGTGTTTCTAGGATTTCCTTTCCTCCCCCGGGAGGGTCGAGGATCACCCGATACCCTTCTTTTCTTTGAAAGCTGTCGGCTCAAGCCATTTTGAGATAGTATATTGTCAATACGGGGAATTGTGACAATTTGCGATTTTAAATTGAAAGGAATCCATGATTTTTTTATTCCTCTTTCACTTACAACACATTTCCCTACAGCCAACTTTAAGATTTTACATTACTACCGTGCATGAAATTGAATTCGACTGGTTTCTTCAATGTCTTTTTGGCACATTCATTAAAAAAATTAAGACTATCGTGTATTAATTTTTAAGAATTATGAATACATTTTTTTATTATTATTCAATACATCTTTCAGTGGTCCAAGGTAAAATTAACATTACTGAAAAATCAACACAATATTGCGATTAAATTACTTAAATTTCAAATTGCAGTTTTTGATCATTCTATCTCATTTTTTGCTGTTTTTGACAACGAAGCATTGTTTAGTGTTTATCATGAGGTTTCATGGTGCATTAACTGGGGCTTGATTAATTTTATATTAATAATTTTTTTAAGTAGATTATTTTTCACGCATTATACGGTTAAGAGGTTTTATATTCATTTTTGTTAAACATATTTTGAAAAAAAAAGAAGAAAGCTTTCGTGTAAATATTTCTCATACAAAATGCATAGTTCTATGGATGTGCTTTCAAAGATCGTTATAAAGGAAATCATTCCTTTCTTGTATAGAATTAGAAATAATCATTAGATGAATGGATTATTCTAAGCATATCTAATTTTATATTCATTTTATCGGCTTTTTGTATTCCTAAAAAAATATTTTTAAAAAAAGATATAGCCTTATTTTTTTTCTAAAATGATTGTTTTAAATATAATTTTAAAGAAAGAATGAAGTAATATATTTATCCAATGTTCTGAAAGGGGATTTTTTTTTAATTAAATTTCTCCATTTCCTACATTGTTTAATATTTGCTACATTTACTACTTTTAAATGTCACAAATTTAGTAAATATATTGTTTTCCCCTTCTGGACAGTAGAGGAAAATTAATTCCAGCCACCTGGGAACAGCGTCACTGTTGCTTATTGCGTCGTATTTCCGCTTTGTGAGAATAGATCATCCTTTTTTTCTATTTCTAAGAAAAATTAAAATTAGCTTATAATTTCAAAACGTAGCCATTCTGTGTGGGAATTGGAAACCGTTATTCAATTGTTATGTATAACACTGCATAAAACTTACTTAAATAATATATTTATAATTTTTTCTTTGATGAGGTTCTAGCTGTCATAAATTAAATGTGTCCGATCTTTTGTACTTTTTTTTTAAAAAAATTAAATCTATTAAAACATTTTTATTTCATATAATGGTAAAATTATTTCTCAAAATTATGGTGAAAGATTTATTATCTAAAACAAAAAAAATGTATATATTTGCGTAATTTTTATATGGGATGAATTTATTTCTTATTTTGCTGCGTGTGTATTTTTAAGAATAACTAAAACTGGTCTGATTTCATAGTATCGAAAAAAAGTGTTAAAATATATTATAACCTTTAATTAATAAAAATATTAATTATTTACCCTGCCATTATCATACGCATTTCTTCATAGTAAAATGTCTCCAATACAAAGTTTGCTTCTCGTAAGCTCCAGAAAAATAAGGTTTTTACGAAATAATTTTTTTAAATTCTACTACATTATTCTACAACACTATTCTACAAGTTTACCGAAGAAGGGCTTGGGTTTTTAACATTTTTACAATTTTTCTATGGGTTAAATTTCCAAATGCATTATCATTAAGTGAATGCATATATTCTTTTGTGTTCATAAAAATAAAGAAAATAATCTGATTTTACAATTAAATAATAACTAAGTAAGACTTATAAGATTTAAAACTGCATTAAAATTCAAATTATAACAAATGATATTATACAATAAGTGACAAGTTCAATAATTAATATCATTGCCAGGAATAAAATTTTAAATCAGTTAAAAAATCCCTAGTGTCCATCCAAATGTCATTTAAACACATTTTCCGAATATTTTATGAACTTTCTTTTTTGAATAAAATCGCATAGTCTCCTTCGACTTATTTTAACTTCATTTATTTCTTTGACATTAAGTCAGGTTAAATTATGTTTTGAGAACATTTTGAATTGAAATTTACAATAATCACAATCAAGATTAATGAATCAAATATATTCACCAGAGGTTTAAAAAAGAGATTCTTAAAAATTATCAATTTCAAATTTAGTAAATTATAAAATAAAATTATTCTCATAACAATTGCTTTTCTTATTTAAAACTACAGTTTTTAAAGATACAATAAGCCGAAAATGAAATAAAATCGCAAATATCAGAAAGAGTCGCACAGAAAAAAAACCTTTTCAAATCTCCGCATGTGTTAGGTTATTGCCTATTTAAAAGAAAGATATTGATCCTCTTTTTCAGATAGTTTTTCCCGGAAATGGAATCATAAAAGGAAGTAAAATGAGAAGTAAACCCACGAAGAGGGTGAATGAAGGACAGACCTCCCAAGCACAAAACATTTGCTAATTTTCAGTAAACCTTTTACCCCACGCACCAATTTTAATCAATAGGAGTTTTGAACATTACTATGTTTCATATTTAACACACTTTGAAAAACCAATGGAAAATTATCTGAATGAAATTTCATTTTAACCTCTAGCTTACGAGCGGTACAAGTGCTTTAGAAAGAACTTTTTTACCTTTTCTTACGGGTCGTTACAATTGTTGTACTAGGAACGAGTTTGGATTTCGTTCCCCCATTTGAATTTCCAGCGAACCGTAATTGCCTCTAAAAATTCCTTTTCCCTTTGTGCTACACCCCTTAGGGTCAGGAGGTTTTGTCCAGCTGTAGTTATAATCACTGTTGGCGCTAGTGAGTTTTGTGGACCCTTCTTTGGCGACATTTTTTAAGTAACACTGATAAGAGCTCACGAATAAGTTTGCTTTTAACTTAATAAAATTTTATTCTAATATGCGTTTATAATTTTATTCAAATGATAAATGTTTTAATCAAGAATTATTTGAAATTTCATTTTTGATGGAATGATTTTGTGAAGATTATCGGCGCCCTAGATAACTTGTTACATCCTTGATCCAAATTCGTCACAGTGCAGAAAAAATAAATTGAACCTCGGATTGGGTTTTTTTCGAATCGTCATTATATTTTATATAATGATTATTTTATATTTTATATAAATATTAAAATCTTTATTCCTTCATTTTAATGAAAGTTACTAGAACTGAAAAGTTACCAGACATTTAAATGTTTCCAGAAATATTTGTACTGAAACCAAATAAATTAAGTGACTGCGTAAAAATGGCAGGAATTCTAGATTTAATTTTAAGCATTTCTGAAAGATAATATAAATAATCTGCTTGCAAAAATATTAGTAGTTAATAACAAATGCTGATCGTTTAGAATTCTAGCCTTATTTATTAAAGATTTTTAAAAAGTTTTATATAACTACTTTTTAATATAATTTTATTGCAATGAAATCTTATATATCAAATTCTAAGTAAACCATATATAATCTTACTTTGTTTAAATTAACCTTCTTTAATCTGGTGATTACCTACAAATTAATAAATTTTTATGTATAAAAAATTCGTTTTAAATCGGCTATTGATTGTTTAGAAAATAAAGCGTACTTTTAGAAATATGACATTGTTATGAGTAATTGAAATTCTCGGAAAAAAATCACTATAAATTATAAGAAGCGACAATAGAACAAAGAAATGTTACTAGTAATTTATATTAAAAACTGTCCGAAATATGTTAGAAATAAAAATTATATCCGATTTTATAAGCTCAATATATTGATATTTAAAAAATTCAAATCTACAAAAAAGCAGAAAATCGTCTGCTATTTTGCAGATATATTTAATTTACAAAATAGCAAAGGATTGTTATAGGTGTTTTGTGCAAAGAAATGAAAATATTTTCAAAAAAAATCAATTACGACATTTATACGTGATATATAAATTGTTGCATTTAATAAAGGTAAATGAGTCAGAAGAAACTTTATAAGAATTAAATTGACAGCTTCAGTAAGGCTTGAAAAATTTATTTAATCACAAATATGATTGAAAAATTGACAACAATTTGTTTATGTGCTAAATAACTATGACGCATTCATTTGAGTAACAGGTTATTTAATAACATAAAATTTAATTCATTTCTCTTTCATGCGCAATTAGTAAAAAAGGTGTTATTTAGCAATTTATCTTCCTTTATTTTCAGAATTTTCGATTCTATTTTTTAACCCCTTCGCAAACATTGTCGTGTCTAATACGCACATCGAATTATTGAATTTTCAGTTTTAATCTTGCATCTAAGTGAACAGAAACAAGCATTTAAAAATGCAAAAATCAC
Source organism: Argiope argentata (assembly GCA_026289955.1). NCBI lineage: Eukaryota > Metazoa > Arthropoda > Arachnida > Araneae > Araneidae > Argiope > Argiope argentata. The sequence goes on from JAOUZG010051192.1 coordinate 2,917,562, forward strand.
CTAGAAATGCTTCAACTTTTCAAATAATCGTTATATTATTATAAGAATCAAGATAACAATATATATTTAAGATAGTATGCGTCATCTAATTAAACTAACAATTTAAGTAAAATAAATTCGTATGCCAAAGTATTAAAATCTTAAATTTAGATTGAACGAGACTCAGTACAAATTACTAATATTTTCTTGAAATGACGTTTTTGCAAAATTATGAGATTATATTTTTGAGTCTAATGATATCAGTTCTTTTACATACCCTTAAAACACCTTGAAGAGGAAAATAAAAAGAATCATAAGAAATACTATTTTAATTGTTAATTTATTTAAGTTCTTTTCAATTAAAAATATTTTAAATAAAATCAGTTTAAAGCAAAAAGAGTAAATAAATATTTTAAATGTGAATATAAATTTTTTCCCGATAAATTCTGAAATCCACGAACTTTTAACAAACGAAGCATTTTTTTTCTTTATCACATTGCCAACCATAATATTTATGATATCTAAACAAATTTATTGATATATACATGATGTAAGCCTTTACGTTCTCTGTTATAAATTTTTTAAAAAAAGTATTTAAATTTGCGTGAATTTTTGTGCATCTTTCCGAAAATGTTTTTATAAACCAATGAAGAGAAATTTATCATTGGCAATTAATTTAAAAATTTTTCTTTTATTTTTAAAACAGCTTTAAAATAAACCATGATTCTGTCTTTAAAAACTGGAAAATCCTTCAGAGCAGCAGAATTCTCATGCTACCCAGAAACAGAAAATTCAATTATGCTAATATCAAATCGTGTCAATCGATGCAATTTAGTAAGTATGGTGTTTATATCTAGTTAAGAATGATATAAATCCATATGAAGTTTGTTTGAAGCATTGAATATCGACAGAAACTTCATTAAAGCCCCAAATCAATATTTTTCTGTGGATACATGAGGAAGAAATCTAGTTTTCGTAAATGACAAGTTGCGCATAGCTTCCAGCGATGGGGAGAGTAGACTCTTTGTGTGCAGGAAGCTCTCTGCGTGTGATCAAAGGTCCCACCATCCGCCACCATTATTTGTGGGTGGTCTGTTCCTGGAAAGAGCATCAGTGGGGGGGGGGGTAAGGGACTTTCCCAATGCATGACTGAAATTGGCTTCGAGAGCGTCCATTGGACGGATCGTATCGATTGTTACTTTCTATCGTGATCCAAGACCTAAAATCGAAATATTAACCAATGAGAACGTGTCAGTGATTTGAATTACGCCCATTTTTGAAAAGTATTGGTCACTGAGATTTGTGACTTTTTGATATTGCTTACGTAATAACCGTTTCTAAAATATTCGTCATCCCTAATTTGTATATATTAAATGAATAAGTCTATTAAAAATACTAAAAAATTCAATATATTATTAATCTGTTCAAAAAGCCTGCTTTCTGGAGGAGGTCTGCCATCTTCCTCGTGTTTGGGGAATCCTGGGTTCGAGTCTTGGTTTTGGCCTGGTTGTTCTTCTCTGCGAATGTGTCCCCCTGTAAAAAGGGCCTGTGCAAGCAAATGTGGTGAGTGTGTAGATAAGTATTACTCTTGGCCCCATTTGGCACTACTTCAAAAACAAGAATCTCTCCTTTCGGCTTAAATCTGCTGCTGTATCAGCGGGGGGCTGGCCCATAGGCAAGTGTCACAAGTAACAACAGCAGCACCTGTTCAAAAAGTTTTCTTGTATATCAATTTTTAATAAATATCTTTTCCCTAGTAGAGCACAGATATTGTACAATAGTGATCAATATTCTTAGTATTGTTTAATATTGCAGAATATTGTTTAATATCATATAATATCCCAGAATATTGTACAATTTATGCTACAAGATGTGCTGCCTAGATTGATATGAAAGAAGCTATGAAGCATCAAGATTTTAGTGACAAAATTTTAACTGTAACTGCTCTTTTCATTGAAACAAAACAAAAACAAAACAAAAAAAAAACTTGGGGGAAAAAATTGAAGTTTTGTTTATTTTGTTTTGAATTGTTCTTACTATCAGTGTCTAAGATATTCTCCCTACAAATATTTTTGTTTCGATGTATTTTATTTTATATTTATTCTTCAAATCCTACAGTTGTTGACATTAGAATTCTTATTTCGTAATCTGTTAAGACATCTGCTTAAAAGATAAATATGAATAGTGCTTCGAAACAGGACAATCGAGAATTACATATTGTTGTAAATAAATGCCGCTCTCAAGATAGTAATGTGACTAAACCCGATTACGGCACTCTGCATAATCCAAATTGTGAATATTATTTTAATAATATTAAAAATAAAATTTATCGGCGTAAAATACCTAATCAAAACATTGTCGCAAGACTAATAAAACGAGAAACACATTTTGTGAAACAGTCTGTTTCTTCACATTATGCCGTGAGACAGTTTCATCAAAATATTGTTCCGAATTGTACAGTGGTTGATATTGAAAAACCTCCGTGTTTCTTACGAAAATTTTCCCCTGATGGTCAACATTTTGTTGCATTTTCACTAGATCAAACATCAATTGAAATCTATGAATATAAAGGCCCGGCAGCAGGTGAAACTTTACTGAGTAAATTATGTGTTGGACAACCTAATGCAAATGATCCTGATCATCGAGGTATTCGCTCTAAAATATTTGAGCAATTTTTTAAACTGAAGCATACTGTTAATGTAGCAGTGAATGATGAGCAATTAAACAGAGAATGTAGCTTGTTTACTGATGATGGCAATCACATTATTGTTGGTTCTGCTGCATATATCAGTGACGATAATATGCCACCCTTTTTTGAAATTTATAGAAATAATGAATCAGTATCTCCAAATCCGAGGTCATATTTAGAAAATTATACTTTACATTTAATTGACATGAAAAATGGAATTCTTTGTGATAGACGTACATTTAAAACAGATAAGATTTTTCTTTCTCACAACCAAGGTTTATATTTATATCATGATTTTCTTTGTGTTTTGTCAGTTCAACATCAGACAATTCATGTATTTCAAGTAAAAGATAGTGGCACTTTTATTAATGTTCGTAATATTGGCCGATTTTGCTATGAAGATGATGAATTATATTTGTCCAGTGTAAGATATCCAGAATGGGAACCTTGCAAAACACCATTTAAACCTTATCGTGAAACTTCTATTAATGCTCTAAAACATAGAATTCTTGTATTTTTATACAAAAGAGCTGTTGAAGAATGTAGGATTAAAGATTCTCCCAAACCTCTTTGTGAATACTACCAGAATTTTGAGCATTTTTGTCAACTCAGAATGTGGAAAATGCAATTAATTGACAAATCTCACCTTCTAATTAAATATGCCAGTGAGGATGTCATAACCCTTCGACTGCCTGACCCCAATGCTCAGCCATCTTTTTTTGTAGTTTATAACATGGTTACTACTGAAGTATTAGCTGTATATGAAAACACTTCTGAGAAGTTATTGAACATTTTTGAAAGCTTTTGTGATTACTTCCGAAATGCTGCATTGCAAGCACCAACACAGTTATCTTGTTCCCCATCCAACAATACATATGCTAGAACTTTACAACATAGATTCCAGCAAACTATTATAAATGCAAGATTTGGTGGTCAAACAGAAGCAGTAAAACGTCTTCTAGCTCAATTGCCTATTAGTTCGCAATCTTATAGTGTCAGTCCATATCTTGACTTGGCTTTATTTAGCTATGATGACAAATGGGTATCAGTTATGGAAAGGCCAAAAGCATGTGGTGACCAGCCTATTCGCTTTTATGCTAGAGATTCTGGACTATTGAGATTTAAAATATACGCTGGTGTCCATGGAAAAAATCATCCAGTTTCTGCAAGAAGATTGGTTGCCTTTACTTTTCACCCCTTTGATCCATTTGCTATTAGTGTTCAAAGGACTAATTCTGAGTATGTGGTTAATTTTCACGTTAGACATGTAGAGTCAGACTAAAGATGCTACAACTCAAGAAACTTAGATATTTCAGAATCCCAGTCATTTCTCATTATTACTGCCTACTGTGCCAGTTTCTATTTTGACCCCTTACAATTAAGTCTTACTTCAAATTAATTAGTGTATGTGAATTTATGATCAATAATATTAGTAAATGGTGCAATATGTTTTTCTACATATCTTATGATGATAAAAGAACTACATAAAACTGTGTAATTTTTCAAGTTTAAACATCATTAACTATGTACTTATCCATATCATTTATTATGTATATTACTGGCAATTCAAACTGAATTTTTCTTGAAAAATCAATCATTTTTAAATGCTTTGTAATAATATTTATGATTATTTAACTTGAAAGAATTATATATCATGTAGCTATCTTGTACTATCAATTTGAATTTTCAGTGACAGTAATTAATTATTATAGAATTTACAATGTAGAAGTTTCAAAAATGAACTGTATATGTCAAAACTATATTTTTGATGGGATGAAAATTTTAAAATTTTATTACAAGTTTCAATTTATTTATAGGATTTTATATAAATAATAAAAAGAAGAAACAAATACTAATTGCATAATTCTAAAAAAAAAAAAAAAAAAATTAGAAATCCTGTGATTCAACATTACAAAGGGCAAAGGAATTTAATAATATTTAGAACTTTCTAACATTCATAGCTATCGCAAAATTTCAGATTATGCATTTGAAAAAGGTAACATCTGATAAATATCTATGAGAAATAATATATTTTCTTTAACTTAATTTTTAAAATTTTGTATGAATTCAAATACTTTATATCAATTAATTTTATCATCGGTACTAAATTGTTGAGTGCAGCGACTGATCTCTTTCAATATATATATATATATATATAATAAATCATTTTTAAAAGTGTCCAAGAAGTATTTTGGCAATTTTATTGCAGCAAATGGAATTTTATTAAAACCCATCTTTGTAAGAGCTCAGTACTTGTAAAATACCTATTGTAATTTGCATAGTAATGTGAATGAAATAACTATTTAATAATTTATGTACATATACATATATATGTATACTGTATGGGCTTAAGAACAAATATTTATCACTGAATACTGTGTATTCCCTTATATAGTGAATGAAATAATGAATATGATTGCATAAAATAAAATATTTATTACAAAATATACATTTTGCTCTGTTGAATTAATTTTCTGTTCAGTATGGCTCTTTTTGATCTTACCTTAAATTGGAGGATGCACTTTTATAATTATTGTACTTGTGCTCCAAAATTTGACTTAGAAACATATCATACATTATTAATTATTAGATGTCATAAACTTCTGAAAATTTCATGGATCCAATTTCAAATTCTCAGTTCATTCAATTTCATTTTGAAACTATATGATGGCAGTTTAAGAAATCGTCAAAATATTTCATTGTTGTCAAGTAATAAGGTTGAAATCTTGTTTTCTTGCCAGTTGATGTTTGATCAACAATAGAATTAATACGAAACAATTCTATTTACAGTATCTATTTAATTGCCTACAAATAGTCAACTGAAATAGCTGCTCTTTTATTTTAAGGAATATTAGTATAACCCTTGAAATATGTTTAAAGTATTCCCCCCCCCCTTTTTTAGTGGATATAATTATATCATCAGTTACAAATTACGCATTCATCCTTTTTAACTCAGGAGCCAATTCTTTGATATGACAGCATAATAAATAGATACTACATTATTATAATATACACTAGCACATATACTCCATTATATATTTATGTAAGTGCATTTTTATACTAGTGTATCTAATAAAAATATACTGGTGCTATTTGAACACCAACACAGATACATACACTTTTTTTCTTTATCTTCATTATACTAAAGATTATTGTATCTAAGTGTAATACTCAACAGACCAGACCATTTGATCAAGTTTGTATGTAAAAATTAAAATTTCAGAACGATATTTGAAAAAATTTATTAATTAAAAAATTAACCTGAATTTTAGCCTACTTCTGAAATAACTAACAAAAATATTACAACAAAAAATGAGACTTCTATTTTTTTCAAAAATTGCTTATAATTACATCAAATGAATAAATATTCATAACTTTCTTACATGTAAGCAATCTTTTGAATATACATATATGTTAGCATAATTTTGCATGCATGATTGAAAAGAAACTTTTGAAATATTATTTGATTTATTTCATTATGGGAAGACTGAATTTTATATAAGGTGGCAATGATAAATGAAGTCTGTTTATATAGCAAAAGTGACTAATTTTTCCCTTTGTCAATTTTCTTTGCCATGTATTATTTATACAAGGGAATCTTAGATATCTTTTTGAAAAGAGGTATAAAGAATATGGATTTTTATACCTGTATTCCTGTTGTGGGAATGATGGAATTAGCAATTTTATTAAACACACATTAGAAATAATTAAATGAAAAAATGTGGAAATTGATCATGAAATAAGAAAATATTTTAGAATAAAATTAACATGGGCTAATTTAAAATAAAAATTAGAAAATTAAATAGGATTTCAATAAAAAATATTTCCAACAATTCAAAAACAATTCTTTGTTTAATCTTGTAAGTTTCTTTCATTGTAGAAAGCTAAAGTATTCTTTTTAAGACTTATGCAATTTACAAAAAAGAATAGAAAAGTGAAGATACAGCATCATGGTATTTAAGATAAATTAATAAGCATCTGATTTACCTAATTTATTAGTTTAATAGTGCTAGGAAGTTATAGAATTGGCCTTTATTTGAAGGGTTGATGTGCACAATAAGCAAATTTAAACCACTAATATTTGACAATTTGAAGGAACCATGGACATGAAGTTACATCTGAATCTAAATATAATTAATATTTTCCTCGAAAAGCTAGTTATCAGATGCAACAGCCATTAGGAAAGTAATGAAAAAATGACATTCATTTACACAAGAAAGGATATTGCAACGTCATTCAGAATTCTTAACAAAATCTGAAATTTAATTCCAGATTTTAAAATTTAATCATCTTAGCAAGCATTCACAATTCCCATCAAGTCAAAAAATTTATGCTGGAACTCAAAAGTATTTATCAAAGTTCTTTTGTATTATGTTTTGTACTTAATGAATTTAATATAAAATAATTGAAAATAAAATGCAAAAAGATGTTTTAATATATGAAGCAATATTTCTGCACCATCGTATTTTTGATTATGATAATAAACTTTTATTAGAATCCATTTTTAAAAAATTATTTCATGTAGGTAGAATCAAAGGATCATATCAACCATGATTATCATAAATATTTGGACAAAGGGAAGTAAAAATGATGGAGAAAGAGAGCAATTCTTTTTTCATGAATAAATTATTATCTGTCGATAAAAAAAATGAAATGAAAGAGAGAATATTTAAAGTCAATTTCATATTATTCCTAGGAATTTTTATATATATATATATATTTATTTATGAAATAAAGGTTACAAGAATTCATTATCATAAGACATAAAAGAACACTTCATTTGCATAGTTGATATAAGTTCACAATTAAAAACACCATGTATGTAGAAGGAAAATATATAACTTTAGCATATTTAATTAATTTTTATGTATTAATATTAGTAATCAAGGAAATCAAACATAATAAAATAGCAATCTACGAAAAGGATGTATGATTTTCCCATTTTAATATTAAAGCTTACGGAATAAAGCATACAAAAAATTATATTAAATTATTTCATACAATTTTATCTAGAAACTATTAATCTTTTCTAGAATATGTATAGCTAGGTTATAGTTACATTGGTACTTAATAACAATCAATTGCAGTAAATAAAATTAATGTGGAGGATACATCATTCAAAATACTTTATTATTGTCCAGAAATAGAGGATCATGCAAGCATATACAAATTTTAGAATATTCATTTGAAATACTAAAATTATATTTATGAAATGAAAGTTTATTTTTTTTTACAGGCATTGATGAATGACTTATAGGTGATCTAAATATATGATAAAAGCTAATTTTTTAATAATTGCAGAAATCCTGCTGCAATTATAAACATTGAACAAAATTATTTTTATTTTAAAAACAGAGCATCTATTTCTCTAATAATAGATAGCAATTACAGCCAAATATTTCTCAAAATACTTTTATTACATAATTAACTTTCTAACTATATACTACAATTTCAATATTATTCTACAATAAACATTTCCTTTATGTTTATACTTTTGCTAACAGTTTAAGAGAAAAAATGCTCAAATTACCATATTCACAGAAAAATCACAATTTATTCACAGTTTAACACAGAAATGGCAAAATCCAAATATGTTTAACAGTAGTCCATCAAACTGCTTCCAATACAAGTCTATCAATATCCATTTTTACCACTTGCAGTTCGTATAAAAACATGACATTCCCAAAATTTGAAGTTTTCTGAATATTTGTATGAGTAAACAGTAAAACTCTTTATTGTTAGTTCAACAATAAAAACCAGCTTCTACATGAATCACAGGCTGATTCTTCAAAATTCTTGTATATTCATAGTTTACAAGTATTTGTAAAATTGTCTCCCTTTATATTTGGAAAAAGAGAGATAAGCAGAAAAGTGTTCAGGAAACCATGAATGAAAACTATAATAGTCACAATGATGAGCTCTGTATAAGAATGAATTATGATAGGTATTTCTGGGAAGAAGAATTTGACACAAATTTGCAGCACACTGATTCTAATTATTCAGTCTCTTTCAACACATATAAGTAACAACATTGAAATACATATCCAATAAAAAAAATAATGACAAATATAGTAAAACAGGATATTTGGCCTAATAAATATTTATCTTTCTTTTAAATTTTCTTTCCAGCTTATCCTTTCTATATCTAATATATTTTCATAATTTTATTATAAAAATCCTACAGGAAAATTTACATTTTAGCTCATACATACAACTAATTATAAATAAGCATTATAACTATGTGGATACCGAGCTATTTTCCCTAATAGCATAAAAATGGAAATGAAATAAATAGAATGTATCAACAACAATAATAAATTCAGATCTGACATTTCTTTTTCATGGCACAAAATGATTCTAATAAACCATATTATAAATAATACTAACTGGTGAAATATTTATATTTTTTGTTTGTTTCTCATTAAAAAATTATTGGCAACATTCTTAGAGGAACATTAGCAGGCCCAGATAATATGTATATAAATATATATAACATTTATTTTCACCATCACAGAAAATTGAAAAGTACCATAAAACATGCAAACAATAAAATGAACACTATACAAACAAAAAAGTTTTAATATTTAAGAAGCAAAGCATTAAAAATATAAATTCATAATAAGGAACAAATCTGATATTTCACAGAACTTATATGACTATGGAGAAAAAAAATAAAAGCAGACAAAATAAAACTGCTCATGTGCGTCAACTTGTCTGCTTAGTATTTCGTATTCGATTTAAATGGCAGCTGTCTCTGCTCTCTCTGGAAGAAGATCCAGGTGTACGTCTATCATCTTCATCATCACTAGTATAAGTTGTTCCCATAGCAACTGCACCTCTAGTGCTTGTTGCTTGCATCAAATCCATATCTGGCCCATTTCGATTTTCATACAAGAGAATATTTAGAGTTTCTTCATAAATTCGAGCCTCTGGAAATTCAACCTTTTTAAAAAAATGCACAAAAGGCATTATAATTTCAATAATATATTCTTTTAGTAATAAAATTTGAATACATAAAAGTTCATATGATATAAAATATATCAATATAAAAACTTAATTTCCAAAAGCAATAAAATTTCTGAAAAAATTTTTTACTGCTGTAGTTTTATAACAAATATATAACCAATAGAAATCTTTATATATTTTTTCACAACACCCAATATGTATATTAATAATAGAAATGAATATGCATACTGATTCTCTATAGGTCAGATCATTTGATTTATAACTACCAAAATTTGGCACAAGTACACTTAAATGAATAAAAATATGCACCACCAAGAGATTTTTTTTTCTTTTTGGAATTTTAATTACAGTTCCAATTAATTAAAAATAGTTATATTCTGTTGTTTTTCTGTGATTATTTCTAAAAATACAAGTATGCAAAAAAATAAAGTTCAGTTTGTTTGTTTTTCAATTTATTTTATTTCCAAATTTTAAAATAATGTCTTTTACTTTTTTTCAAATTTTTAAAAATAACATCAAATTTTAAAAAATAGATTTCATTATTGACACACCATTCAAACTATGCTCATTGTTTCATAAAATACTTAATAGCATGATTTTCTTGCCTTGTTGAATATAAGGGTTTCTGTTTATAACTAAGTAGTAACAAAAAAAAAAAAAAAAAAAAAAAGGTAGTTTTGAGGAATTCAAATATGTACATGTATTATATATGTTTAATAGAGATATGATGTTTTGCTTTTGTTTCCATTAGAAAAGTTCATGCATAAAGTAATCAAGTAACACAACTTTAATGTTGACAGACAATTTGACCTAATTATGAACACATAATTATAAATCACATATAAACCATATAGCTGGTAAACCAGCCAGTTTTCTGAGTCAACTAGTAAAATAAGTTAAATTTTAAATATAATACATATTTTTAATTCATTTCATATCAAACTGAAGAAATTTTAAACATGAATTAAATCATAACCAAATAAAATATTTCAGTTTAATTGAATAAATGTTCATTTTTATTTTTTACATAATAAGTCATATAATCTATATTAATAAAAATGCAACTCGAAATGCGTTGCTAAGTGCAAAACTGGAGAACGGATAGACCGATTCGGCTAATTTTTAAAAAATATTTTCGATAATACACGAGGATGGTTCTTATGGAGAGAAAAAATTTAAAAACTGCGTGGAAAATAGTTAAAACGACACTTTTCTTACTTTCCCGCCAAAAATCTTCATTTCCTTCCCCCATACCAACTGAGTTAGATAGCAGGAAGTAATATATTATGATTTGTTTAGAAAGAAATATGCGAAGTCAGTTGGTTTTCCTTCATAAATAACGGATGTTTAAAAAAGAAAGAAAATAGTTGCTTTTATTATTAGTCGGTATGAATATTTAATCTATGCCTGCTCAAAATAAAGTCTGGCAGGGAAGAAAAAAAGTAATAAAAAAGCGAAAAAAGGGTTTATAGAAAGAAAAGTAGTGAAGAAAAAAAAAGGATAGAAAAGAAAAGAAGGGTGTGTGTGTCACCATTATTTCGTCTGTGCGAGGCCTTTTCCAATCTGTTTTTAAGCTTTTACATCTCTTGAAAACCAATTGTGTATTTATTTGTTTAGTGTGTTTACATTTATGAAAATTTGAATCTCATTATTCTTTAAAAACAGAATTTTAGACCTTTCCCTCCACCATTTAAGTAAAATATCAATTCTGGGACAATCATTGCTCGGATAGAAAGAGGAAGATGAATAGTACAGTGAACAGATCATCAGTAGAAAATAATAATAAATAATACTATAAATGAATTATATGATTATCAAAATTTGTTTGGTTTAAAAATATTTTGGTGAAAAACCAGTTATGAGACACAGCTACATAAAATATTAGAGAGCAAACTTTAGCGAGCATTTATACTGGCGAATCGACTGGTCACCAAAGGCGGCTAGTATTAAAGAAAAATATCAAACAATATTTTAATACTTCATTAAAATTTTGTAAAAACTATCTAAAAATTCATGAAAAGCATATTATGAAAAAATATTACAACACTCTTTACATGCTTAAAAATAAATATATTTTTTTTAAATGTGAGTTTTAAATATGATTTATATATGAGTTTAAAAATACTTGAAATAGCATAGAAAATTGCATAAACTAGATAATCATAATAATAATTAAAAAATAGAAAAAGGTTTTACCTATTTTATATACTAAGCAGCAAAATACTAAAATGGCCTAAATAATTATATGAAAGCCTTTCTTTAAAATAATACATAATATAAGCTCAAAATTGAAAAGACTGATGCCATTAAATAAGAGGACATACAAACCTTGGTATGCTTTTTATCAGTTGCATACACAATGGATGTGCAACAGACTTCAGCAACTTTCCGCCCATGGCCGTAAAATGACCAACAACATATCTCATTGCTACCGATCACATCTTTAATGAATAATACACGCCCACTGAACCGAAGAGAAAGTTTATCAAATAACTCTACATTTTTCAATAAATTGTCATCAGAAGTGCTGGAAAGAAAGAAAAAATATGATAAAGAATATCAAATAAAATATACTAAAAGTAAACAGTAAATATGAATAAATCTTTTATTTATCTCTTTTTCATTTCACTATGCAATTATAATATTTCATTTCTAAATAATTCAATGGTTTCCTTGTGGCAAACAGTTTAAAAATAAGCTAATCAACATTTAGCAAATGTTACAAGCTAGTCTATATATTTTATATTATGCTATTGGAAGAATAAAATTTTTAAATTGATAATTCTCTGTTATATTTTTGTTCATGTGCTATTAACCAAACTCCTGTTCAACACATTATTATTCCTGTTAAACTATTTCAACAAGAGGTATGAAACTTTTTTGGAGCAAGTAAAAATAAAATTAGCTACAAAATAGGCAGACATAACCTTTAAAATTTTTAAAAACAAATAGTGTGGTGTTGTTTTTTTTTTTTTTTTTTTTTTTGATATCAATCAAATTTAAAAAAAATTAGCAAAAAGCAAACATCAAGAGTTGCAAGCTTCTGCCCACTTTTATGTAGAACTAGTTACTTTTAATGACCAGCTGGTTTACTAGAAATTAGTTGTAATTGACTCTAGTTAAATCATTTAAATACATTTTCATATGCATGATTTTATGTCATTTTAAATGGTTAACTTATGTTCTAACTGGAAATTTATGTTAAAACATAAATATATAGTTCACCTATTTTCTTTCAAGGTACTAAAATACAAATTTTTAAAACTCCTTACTATAAATTTTTCAGATATTAAATAGAATTCTTTTCAACAATGAAAAATAAATATCATGTGCTTTAATATTTATTGAAACAATGAAAATTATCTGAATTTCGGAAACCAATGTATTTGATTGCTGAAAAGTAAGTGAATGAAAAAAGAAGAAGTTAACATTTAGAAATTTTTACACAACTATTAAATTGTAATTATTAAAAAAAAACATTTTAAAAAAAGTTGTTTGCAAAATTAGCTTCTGCACATAATTTTGTAAAAATTATTGCAAAAAAAAAACCCCCTTAAATTTTAACTAAAACTTCCTTTTAATATCAAACTAAAACTTTATTTCAAATATAAAATATATCTCCTCCAAATGCAAATTCCCATTCTCCAATTCCTTTTTAATTAGCAATAGGTCGATTAGGTCAGTAGAGCATCAATAAGAACACATGCATTAATTTTTATTATTAAGTGAGAACATGATGTTTTTATTAGATTTGAATTGAAAGCAACAAATAATTGAAGCTCGAAATTGCATAGGCAAAGAATAAAGCATAAACAGCAATATTCATCAACATATTTTAATCACATATATTTTTTTCAAAGAATGGCCTTATTATTATGTATGCTTCTTTGAAAGCAGATGCCTTTCTAAAAGGTTGACCTGTTTTTACCTGTATTGTTTTTTCAAACTGATTTTAAACTACTTAATGACTTAAATCAAGATATAATGACTTCAAAAACAAGAACATTCTTGCATAACTGAAATTTGCAATTGATTCTTTTTCTTTTTTATTTATTATTAATAGATAATTAAGAGGTACTTTAAGAGAAAACGTTTTTTAAACATACAATTTTTTTTAATAAAAAACCTTAAGGATTTTTTTTTAAAGTTAGCTATTAATCTCACATTTTTGTGTAGGATAGTTACAGAATATTAGATCATATTAAATACAGTCAAAATCAATAAATCAATTTTAAAAAATTAAAAATAATTGAAAAAAAAAACTGTTTTGATGCTATTGTTATCTGAAATGTATGACACGATAACAAAATGTTCACATTTATTTGTTCAAAACATTATTGGCTAGACAACTTTACAAACAAAAATTAATATAAAAACTACATAACTAATATTTAATCAATCAGCATTCAATATGAAACAATACAAGATGTAAGCATTAATACTAAAAACAATGAACATACAGATTTTTTTAAATCAAAACAATTATCTGATCAAGCATAAGATTTGGTTAAGTAATTCAACATATTCAATTTCAAAATAATAATAATAATAATAACTTTTTGCAACTAAGATCATAACCATGTTTTAGAAAATGTATTCAAAATTGAGCAAATATATTCTTACTTTGTATAGGAATACTTATTGTTGTGTCGGTTAATAAGTAACTTTACAACAGGCTAAAAGAAAAAAAAATTTATATGACTTCTAATAATTTATTTACAATGCATTTATATTATTTAATAGCAAAATATACAAAGAAATTGCAGGAATAAATTATGATTATATAATTTCTGATAATTAAACCAATAATAACGAATTAAAATATTTACTTTACAAAAAGAGAGAGAGAAAGGGATGGGTGAGGCTGGGTTAGTTTGAGAAAAATAAGTCAAAACTTAAAATTTGGAAATGAGGAATCATAACAAAAGCTAAAAAATTATTTTAACATAATATATCACACTCTATGCAACACTTTACTACTTTCCAACATGCTACTTTTACATATATAAAATGATTTTAACAGTTTACAATATTATTTTAAACAGTCTTGAGTTTAAAATAATATTATATGAAGCAGTTAACCCCCAACAACATTATATATTCAAAAAATGGCTTAAATACATTATAGTATTCCAAGAAGGTGACACAAAAATTAAAAAACCTTCTTACCAATATCTACACACATCAGGATTCCAACATCCTACCTATAATAGCTACAACACATCAAAATACATCTAATTTATATTAAACAAAATTGAGAGAACTTCTAGATCAATCCAACACTCTTTCTTCTGTAGTATAAATTTTAAGGGAAAGACAACCAGAAAAAAAAGGGGGTGTGTGTAAAAAGGGATTTTCCTCTATTTAGTGCATTAAGAAAATAAATGACAAATGTATTCACCACAAAAATCTTCTTTCAAGATATGTCACAATATTTATAGTACAGCATTTAATGTTTCTGTACTATAATTAATGTGTTAACAGAAGTAAAGAGGCCTTTTACATCAAAATTTGAACATAAAGATAAATATTATTGAGCCAAAAAGGGGAAACAAACCTTTTTTTCTGTACAGAACTGAATTTTGAATTACATATAATTTTACTGTTTATTAAATTTTACAGCCATGGTTCCTAAAATAGTTAATATTCTACTGTTAGTGAATAGAATATCAATAACATTAATATTGTACGAAACCTGATAATATTAATTTGCTGTTTAATACAGTTAAGAAAAATAAAAATAATTAATAAAATTTGTTATCTAGTTTAGAATGGGGATAACAAGAAAATGCTCCTTTACCTTAGTAGAAGAATTGATTAACATTTGTTCTTCTTTTGAAGATGTTATCAAAGGAACTCTACAAATTGGTTCCAAATCCATTTCTCTCTTTCTTAAAGCAGATTCACAACACTCAGAAAGTTCCTGAATTAAATAATATTTGGCTTCAGCTAGCAATTCAGATATTTCGCGAGTTGAATCAGGTAAAGGAACTGAACCATCACGCAAAAAGTTGAGAATAGTACCAAAATGACGACCACAGCGATCAATCAATATCCAACCTATAGGAAATATATAATTAAAATATATACAAAGCAAATACAATAAATAACAAAAATAGATAACCAATAAAAACTGACACAAGAACATTTTTTGAAGATATTGTTCACAAATTTCAACACCAATATGTGTAACAAAAAATAAGCTATATATTACAGATTAATAACATTCATTAATTTAAATTAATATCATTCAAAAAAATTTTATTAAAATAATTCTTAGAATGATATTAATAGCTTGAAACTCTATTTGGAATAAAAAGTAAACATGAAATAATTAATGCTAGTAATTCTATCAGTCTAAAATTAAAGTTGTAAATAAATAAATCCTTTAAATTAATCAAATAGGAATTAAATTTTTTTAATAAATTGTGAATATGGAGGGAAGGGGAATGTGGATTGTGAATATGAAGAGAAGGGGAATGTGGATTGTGAATATGAAGAGAAGGGGACAGTGGATTGTGATTATGGAGCATTCAAAATGAAAAAGTGGTATCAATTTTATATTAAAAAACATTAAATATTAAAAGAAGAAATGTAAAAACTTTATACCTGATTATTAAAGTATAGGACAGCTATAAGAAAGTGAACCAAATTATCATAAATTAAAGGTAATAAACTATTAGCTTTATTAAAATGCAATAAATATTTTTCACTCAATTGAAAGAATAAATTTAAAATAAAATAATAAACAATTTCATAAGAATGTTTTAAGTTCAACAATTTAACTTAAAACATTATTATTATTAAGGTTGCAAGTTTTAATTTTTTTAAATAAATAAATACTAATTTATAGTAGCATGTGAATACATGGACCTTTTATGTGATTCTTAAAAAATTTGAGAAATTATATTACGGCATTCACATTCTTCTCTGTGCTCCCTACCTCACCCAATGCATCAAAAATATTTTATGAGAAATTTTCTGAAGTCAGAGTTATTACAATGTTTTTTTAAAAAAATTTAATTTAAGAAAATTAAGTGATGTTTTGTTCTTTTTTATGTCAAGCATTTTAACAACTAATCAAGATTTGAAATGACATTAATTTCACAGGGAAACTAAGACATAATGAAGAAACTATATGTCTGTGCTTTAGAAAACGACTGCATGCAGAAAAATATACACTATATTTTATTAATTTAAATAAATATCCAACTTCAATCTTTATTTTAAGAAGTGTATTTCCTCATAATTATAGAATTATATAAAACTATTATTTCTTAGAAACACTTATTGAAATTTCTATATTGTCACATACTCCAAGTATATGTAAATCCTATAAAAATTCAAACATTTTTAATGTCACCAAATCAATAAATAAAATGTGTGCAATGTGTAATAGATTAAATACTATATTATTATGGGTTATTTATTAATGTAAAAGACTTATTAAAATTTAAAAAATGTGTAATACAATTTTAAGAAAGCACACTAGACAAATTCAATTTGAAAGTAAAAAATTATTTAAAAGTATGTATTAAAAGCATCTTTATGATTGTGAAATAAATAATCACATTAAGATATTGTAAATTTATAAGATTTGAAATAAAAATGTAATAGAAAAAACAGGATGAACTATAGCTCTATAAGAATGCACTGTTTTCTTACCTTCAGAATCAGTCAAAACTTCCATACGACCACTAAACATGGCCCGTAGCATGCTATCATGTTTGGTTAGTGTGCCAATAGTTGTGTAATGAAGAGATCCACCAACATTCAATTTCACATATTGACTAGGAGCTCCTTTGATAACAGTTCTGTGGTCCCCAGACATAACAGGCTTCCTCTTTGGAACCAGGATGACTGTTATAGTCAATGATGTTACCTATAATAAAATACAACTTTGAGTATCATTTTCAAGAAATATTTTAATAAAGATAATAAAAAATAACAGATAATTAGATAATGAAACAATCACAATTATTTAAAAGTAAACTGAAAAAAAATATATTAAAACAAAATTAATCTCATTTACTTTTGTTTCTCTTATGATATAAATAATGGATATTTCATAATTAACCCTATTATAAGATAAAATATACATAAACAAAACATATTTAGAAAACAAATGGCAAGTATTAAGATAAAAACATGAAATTTTAAATTCGCAAACAAATCATAGAAAAATATTTTATTTAATTTTGATACTGCCTTTGAAAAATAAATAATAGATTGATATTTTTCAGAATAATATTCATTGAAATAAAGAATTTATACAAATAGAAGTCAAAAATTTGGTGCACAATGACTATTTAAAATTTTACTTTATAAAAATTAATGAATTATTTATTAAATAGGCTTGTGTACTGAAAGAAATAGCATTCATTTTCCATTGCCTTAATAACTAATTTTTCTCCCTATTTCCAAAATATAATTACAATTTATTTAAAATACATTATAATACAATAGATCATATACATAAGACAAAACAAAATTAACACTTATCAATAATCTTTAATATCAAAATTCATTTGCTATTAGCAAGAATTTAGCAATTAGCAGACTACTTCAATTCTTAGATTTCCAATTAAAAAAAAAACAACACACAAATGAATAGATATCTTAGTATAGAAAGTCCTTTAAAATAACAAATGAAGATATATTTCCAAAACATCATGATTATATCGATGTTTCAATGCGACGTTTGTAGATCTGGCAAGAATATTTTTTTCTGATAATAGTGTAATAAAAATACGGATACACCAAAGGAAATCTTAGATAATAGACAACTAGCCCTTGTACAACACTATTAATTACAATATATGAGTATTTCTTGCATTTTAATTTAAATTGAAAATGAAATAAATCATAATATCTCCTTCCTTTAAATAAAAAATTCAAACATATAAACCATAGAAAATCTTTAGTCAAGTCACATAAGAATTCATTAAAAAAATATTCTTAATAGATAATATTAACTATTCGTTCAAAATTATATCATAAGAAAACTCCATGTTCATTAATTCACTTATATATAAAGGACAAATTACTCTAAATCTGTGTATTAATCGTCACATATGGAAAAAGGTAAATCAGAAATCGGGCGTGAACTCTTAAAATGGCGATTGACGGATGCAGAAAATTTAAAAAATTATTAGGAAACACGGAGATTTAAAATATTCTATTAATGGACAAAGTATCAGAATATTATAAATGTAAATATATTTTATATTTGGAGCCTAAAACTTACTTTAGTTTCAATTTTAAATCAAACAAAAATTTCGCTGCATGAAACCAGAAAATTGTACCAAATTTGCCGATTGATTAATGAAGCGTGAAATGGTCACGTAAGAAACTTGCACACATGTATTAGTAATCTCAGCATTTTTTGGCTAAAATTCCACTCATTTTATCAATATGACTTATTATGATTCATGTATATCATTTGAAGTCTGTCGATTTCTCAAAATGGGGGAAATTTGTTTTTGTATATCAGACGGATACAGATTGTTGCCATTACATACGAAAAAATACAAAGAAAAGCTAATGTCATATGAATCTATGGGTAAGGTGCATGTTGCTATTTAACAACACGCGAAAATTTGCAGGTTCGATTCCTATTTAGCCAATATTATACATACTTTTGGTTTAATCATTGTGATTAACGACAGTGATTAAACCAAAAGTTAGAAAGTATTAAATACTTCTTTGTCGTTTGAAAATCTAGATGAAGTTCGATCCGTTTCAGAGAATTAAGTTCCAAGTGGGGCAGATTAGTGTTTAATATTATAACATGTGACAAATAATAATGTATCATTAGGAATAGTAATTAAAGATTTTATTAAATCGATCACTTTTTAAAGCTAATTCTATAAAACATGTTTCACAACGATATTTAGAAGATTTTTTATATATATAAAGCGTAAACACCCCTGACTCATCATGAGATCTCCAAAACTATACACCCGATTAACTTGAAATTTCGCATAGTTACTCATTTAACTTTGTAGATACTCACTAAGAAGAGATTTTACGCAAATTATATCCCAACAGATTTTCATATTTTGCATCGCAACCCCCGCCAAATCGTAGTGATAATCTGTTGACATGGTAATCCTTGCCATGGTAAACATTTCCGTTCCGGAAAATTTCTGTGATATTGCGGCTGATTTGATAACTTTGTCTGATAGGATATACCCAATTATTTAACATGTAGCAATTAAAGGTCGCGGTACGAACCAGCGACGTTTGGGCCTGTAGCCGAGTAACATACCGATCAAGCAAAAGGGACCCTTCAGCTCGAAGGATATTATCTGGCTTATAAGGCTAACGCTACAAACATAACACAATCGACAGTTGAGAAAAGAGCAAATCTGACTCCAACAAATAAATCATCCAATAGGATTAATACCTCTCTGCTTGAAATGCAATAATACATATACATAAAAATAATTATAAGTAATTAGAAAATTTGATTTAATAGATTAAAAAACGATCAAATATTTAAAAAAAATTAAAATATATCATCCTTTTTATATTGACGATTTTTTTGTAGGCCTTCTGGGGATCCCTCCTCGATAAATAACGTTTACTCACTACATTACATAGTACCTCATTGTTAATGTGGAAATCTGCGCATGACAGAATCAATGTCTGGTACTATATTTTCTAACTTTAATTTTTTTAAAGTTTACATGAATTATCAATTCGAAATTAGACATTTTGTCGATATAAGAAGTCTAAATTCATATTCGGATTAATATAATGCCCAGCGAAACGGAAAGGAATTAGCTAGTATCATGAATAATCTCTAAACTAAATCTAACTACTTATAAAAGAACGGAAAAAACTAAATATTGTATTTTCGTATATAATCTGTGATAAATACAGAAAGTGAAATTTAAAGCTCTTAGTATAATACGCAGTCATTTCTCCTAAAATATAATTTATTCATCAAATTTGAATATTTTACTTTTGACTAATTATTCGGCATTTCATCCATTACGCCGAAACTTTATCAATGTAGTTTGAGAAATGGAATAAGCGTGCAGCTTGAAAAGAAATATCGTGCATCCACACATTTAGTTTTGCGCAGTTCTGCATTTTATTTTAAGCTGTTTTACTTGAAGAATATAATTCAAAATTAAAGGAAAAAAATTATTTCATTTCATGACTTAGGTTTACTATTGAAATTACAAATATGAAATTGAATTTCTATTAAAATAAACTGGAGAAGAATAAACTTGGAATCACTGTAATGTTGAACATTACGTTTATCATCTCTACGTAATGTTCAATATTTTCCCTCTACAATAAGGCAAGAATAGCAATTTTAAAAGGCTCTCATATCAAATCGTGATCATTTCTAAATCGACACATTTGTTGCAGTTATGTAGAAAAAGGAGTGCTGACTGCGAGAAAACACGAGAAGCTTGCATGCATTCAAAAGAGAATTTGAAAAAATTCAGCTGGTCAAATGTTTATTTTAGCAGCTTAATTTTTACTCAATGCTGCAGACTTTAATGGATATGAGGAGAGTATATTAATCCAATTAGAGATAATATAATCCGACTCCATGAAGGAAGTTTGGAAGGATCACTCTCTTCATTATATCAAAAATAATCTTTATTCGCTCTCCCAAACATCGTACACTTCGCCACTGGGGGGATTCCCCGAATGTATTACTCCGCGCTTGCCTCGAGGCGGACAACAGAGTACTACTACGCCGCAATACATTTATGATTCACGGAGAATGAAATGCACGTCACTTTGGCGCGCTTTCTCCAATAGATTTATAAGGATCGCTACAGAGTATGCCCCCAGTGAAAAAGTCACGATAACATATATACAATATATACAGGTTTTGCATACAATGCCAAGGTGATTACAGATACATATATTGCAAAAAATGACATAGGTACACTATAGATGTGTTAGGATATACAAAAAAAATTTGGAATAATAATGTATGCAATGTATTATGAATAATATTAATATATTCAATGAATTATGAATAATAGTAATATATGCATTGAATTAAAAAGTAATAATATCTGCAAGTATACTGAGAATTATAACACATATATGCAAGATTATTATCAATATTATATACGCAAAAATATTAACAATTTTAATATATGCAAGATACAATTTGATCATAAAATAATAATAAATTTTGTTTTTACACAATATAGTCAGTGACTAGATGCCGTGGAAATCTGACCGTACGGCCGCATCTAGTTATAGTGGGTGGTTTAGTCACGTTTGGTGGAACAATAGACTTCTCAAGAATTGATTTAGACTGAGAAAGTTGTGGTTGTTTAATATTATCTGCGAGCAGATAAGCTGGTTTTACTCTGTCGATGAATACTGTATGCTGCTTCCCATTTAGTTCGATAATGAAATTTTTCTCATTTCTACTAATAACCAAATGGGGTCCAGTATAAGGTGGTGTAAGCGGAGGATTGGCCTTATCTGATCTTAAGAAAATATGTGAGCAATTTTTCAATGAGGGATTGACATAAACCTGTGGGATGCCATGAAGGGCAGTTGAAACAGGATTCAAAGACCTCATTGTGTTTATTAAATTAGACACATATGTAGGGTTAATGGTCTGATTGACAGAATCGCTCGTCACAAGATCAGAAGGTAATCGTAAGGTAGTGCCATAAACAAGTTGTGCACAAGTTGCCTTTATATCTTCCTTAAGAGCTGAGCGCAAACCTAATAATACTACTGGAAGTATTTCGGTCCATTTCATGTTGTTATGTGCTTTAAGAGCACTTTTAAGATGTCTATGAAGTCTTTCAATTATCCCATTCGCCTGAGGATGATAGGAAGCGCTGCGAATTCTATTGCAGCCTAACATGCGAGTAAGTTCCCTGAAAAGATTCGACTGGAAATTTGTACCTTGGTCCGTTGTAATTGTGACTGGGCATCCAAATCTGGAAATCCAGCCATGAACCAAGGCTCGAGCAGTTGTTTCCGCTGTCATATCAGACGTAGGGATTACTTCAGGCCATCTAGTGAATCTATCAATGATAGTCATACAGAATTGGTTGCCTTCGGAAGAAGGGAGAGGACCTATAAAATCTATGTGTATGTGTGAAAAGCGAGCATCTGGTAGGGCAAATGTGCCAATGGGAGATTTTGTATGGCGAATCACTTTAGCTCGTTGGCATTTAATACAACTGCGAACCATAGATTTTATATCTTTGCGCATCCCAGGCCATACAAATCGCTTAGAAATTAATTCGATAGAAGCTGAAATTCCTGGGTGAGAGAAAAAATGGAGTGTTTTAAAAATTTGTTGCCTCATATTTTTTGGAACAAAAGGTCGAGGTTGTTTTTGAGATACATCACAATAGAGATGAACGTTTTCAAGAGAGAAATACTGTTTTACAATTTTTAAGGAGGAATTATTGGAATTTACAAATTGTAGTAGTTCCTTTTCCGTAGATTGAGCAGAAGCGAATTCCTTGTAATCAATTACAGCAGGAGAAATTTCATCTATCTCGATTCGAGATAGTGCATCTGCAACAGTATTTTCAGAGCCCTTAGTGTATTTAATATCCGTAGAAAATTGGGATATAAAATCCAAATGTCGTAATTGGCGAGGACTACAATTTTCAGAATTTTGATGAAAAGCATATGTTAAGGGCTTTTGGTCAGTATAAATCACGAAAGTTCTACCTTCAAGCATATGTCGGAATTTTTTAATGGAGGAGTAAATAGCAAATAATTCACGATCATAAGTAGACCAATTCTTTTGAGATTTATTTAATTTTGAAGAATAAAATGCTATTGGTTCCCATTCATTATTAGATAGCTGCATTAAGGAGCCGCCAACAGCTGCGTTTGAAGCATCTACCCACAAGCTTAATTGAGCTCCAGGTATGGGATGCTTCAATAGCGTTGCTTTAGCAATTGCTTCTTTAGAAGCATTGAAGGAAACTGTAGCTGCATCGTTCCATTGTAATTGCTCAGTAGAAACGAGAGCTTTGGAACGAGGATGCTTCTTTTTGTTTTTGTGTCCTTCAAGAAATTTTACAAGAGGCTCTAAAATATCAGCAGCTTTAGGAATGCAACGTCGATAAAAATTGAAAAGACCTAAATAACGGCGCAATTGAGTTAAGGTTGTGGGTAGAGGAAATTCTAGGATACATTTTACACGATCAGATAAGGGTTCAATCCCTTCCCCTGATAACTTGAATCCCAAAAATTCAATTGTAGTTTGTCCAAATTGACATTTTTCAGCATTTATGCACAACCCATATTCATTTAACTTGGAAAATAATATATCTAAATGTTTCAAGTGTTCATTTTCATTTTCAGAAGCAACCAGTAAGTCATCAACAAAGGCGTAAACAAATGGCAAGTCTCTAGTGACCTCATCAATAAAGCGCTGGAAGGTTGAGGAGGCATTGCAAAGACCAAATTGCATTCGCAAGCTCTCAAAAAGACCAAATGGAGTGCATATTGCAGTTTTATGCACATCATCAGGGTTGATAGGAATTTGATAATATGCTTTGATGAGATCAATGTGACTGAACATTTGTTTACCATGCAATTCAGAAGTAAAATCGGCAATACAGGGTATAGGATATTTGTCTTTAATGGTTTGTGCATTAAGTGCTCGATAGTCGCCATTCAACAGACCCTTTTTTAGGCACCATGTGCAAAGGAGAAGAATATGCACTTTTAGAAGGTCTCATATGACCGAGATGGACCATGCGTTGAAATTCAGCTTTCGCTATTTTTAGTCTGTCTGGAGCTAGCCGCCGAGGTTTAGCTGAGACAGGAGGACCTTTATTATTGATAAAATGTACAGTACTATGTTTAACAGGCTGATTAGGGTCTGGAAGTTTAGTAATTGCAGGATATTTCATTAATAATTTACCATAAACATTATTTATAAATACAGATTTTACAGAAAAAATTGAACATGAACCTAAATTAGCATACACTTTTAAATTAGTAACATTATCAATTAGCCGTTTATTTCTTAAATCAGGGGACAGATTAAAATGATACAAAAAATCTGCACCGATGATAGCACAGGAAACATTACAAATATAAAATGAATAAATGAAATTTCTACGTAACCCAAAATTTACAGTTATAGACTTCCTCCCATATACATTAATTGTAGTACCATTTGCGGCACGAAAGGTTTGCAGTACAGGCATTTGTCTTTCTCTTTTAGAAGCAACAATTAAGCTGGCGTCACTTCCAGAATCAATTAAAAAAGAAATACCTGTGTTATGGTCACGAAGAAAGAGACGGCGAGAAGTATACTCATTGGAAGAGTCCGCCGCCGCTACTCTTCCGGAACAGGGTTTCCCTTATAGGAGCAGGGAGGAATGCATTTGTTTGCTTTCACCTTGAATCGAAAATGATACCAGCAATATCTTTTCTCCCGTGATTTCGAGCGGGAGCGAGTACTGCTGGGAAAACGAAATCGGCTGCGAGAACGGCGGAGGTCAGCTACTTCCGTGCGCAGTTCCCTGATTTCGTTTCGCAGTAAATCCAGGTCCGATTTACACTCCTTCGCAGGTGAAGAACTGCTTTTATTTCCGGAAGAGATAGTGCTGATGGAAGTGGGATTGATGTCCAGAATTCTGTCAGCGACATCTGCTGCCTTGTCTGAAGTAATCGGTGAAATGGAGGCCAAAATAGTTTGCACCGGAACGGGCATTGCTTGATGAAATAGTTCGAATAACAAGGAATCATCAACATTGTGACTTTCGGCCCTCCTTTTCATGATGCGAAGCAACTCGCTGGGCTTCCTATCACCCAAGCTTTCACCAGCCAAAAGTCATCGAATCTCTTGCGACTTAGATTCGGAACACCGTTCGATTACTTTCGTTTTGAGATCGGCATATGGATCCGTGCCATCGGGTTGAATTATTACATCCCGTACCACAGTGGCGATTTCAGGAGGTAAATGAGCCACGACGTAATTGAATTTTGTTTTGCTTCCAGTAATGGGT
Organism: Argiope argentata; assembly: GCA_026289955.1. Lineage (NCBI taxonomy): Eukaryota > Metazoa > Arthropoda > Arachnida > Araneae > Araneidae > Argiope > Argiope argentata. The sequence goes on from JAOUZG010051192.1 coordinate 2,943,185, forward strand.
TTCGGAGAAGCTAATTCAAAAGTGGAGTCGAGCATGTAAAACCAAAGAGCAGGATCCGTCTTAATGAATGGCGGGATGACTACCGCTGCTGTTTCAGATGTGGTCATGTTGATCGGAAAGGGAATATCCAAAGCGAAATATATAAGAATTCAATTCCGGGTCACCACTGAGGAGAGTATATTAATCCAATTAGAGATAATATAATCCGACTCCCGACTCTCTTCATTATATCAAAAATAATCTTTATTCGCTCTCCCAAACATCGTACACTTCGCCACTGGGGGATTCCCCGAATGTATTACTCCGCACTTGCCTCGAGGCGGACAACAGAGTACTACTACGCCGCAATACATTTATGATTCACGGAGAATGAAATGCACGTCACTTTGGCGCGCTTTCTCCAATAGATTTATAAGGATCGCTACAGATACTTATAGAAATTAGATTCGAGAAGAGCGGAAAACCAGAGCTACATGCAACTTAGAAATTAATATAAGTTCTTATTCAAATAATTAGAAAGTAATTATTTTCAGAGAAAAACAGGTAGATCCAATTTATCATCTCTACGTAACGATTTTATTTTAACCTTTTGAAAAATTCTTCATCTCTCGAATTCTCTTTTCATGTTAATTTCTAGAAGGTTTGTCAAGTAAAAGCTCAAAAAAAAAAAAAATTCCTGAGTTTTTTTCATGTATGTTTATTCAAGATATGAAAAAATACGTGAATAGGATTCATACTCTAGCAGTTATGAAATTTTAATAGCTAAATGAATTCTTTTTCATTTTAAATATGAGGTTTTTTTAATCAGTGTAACGCTACTTCTGGTACACACTCAATGGAATGTAAATAATGGAATTTGATTTCAAGAAGTGGAAAAAGCAAGGAAAGGAAGCAACACTTTAACACTATTAGAAAAGTATATTAAAAGAATATTTATATTTACATACAAAAAAAATCTTAATGCGTTAATTAGAATTTAAATAAAAAAATTTATATGGTGGGGGGAGGGTAGATTACTTCTCATGCTCTTTAAGTCGTGAAATAAATAAAAAATATATTGTTATCATGATATTAGTAATTTAATAATTACTTAACAAAAAATATTATAGAGAAAGATTATTTTTTTATTTATTCATCCATTGGTTTTATGGAGCTAATAGACCTAATCCGTAACAATTAAGGCACATTTCTGTACGGCCTAGCGTTCCCTTTTTCTTTTTTACCTGTTTCCCTTTCAGTGAAAATATGTGAAAATATTTCCAATATATCACGTAAGGAAACACAATATCATGCAATAAGTTTTTATGCCCATAAGAATCTATCTTTAAATTATTGTTATTGAACTAAAAAGTCCGAAATCGATTTATTTTCGGACATCAAAGTTCATGCTTTCGGACTTGACATAACACTTTTTTAAATATTTCTTACAGATAGCAAAGTCTAATGTTAATTAAGGCGTTTTTGTACTGACGCAATTTTTATGTTCTTTTTTTGGTTCGGTTAGTAAGTGCCTGTTTTCCCATATTACTTACTTTTATTATCTTTCAAAACAAGAAGTATGCAATAAAGGAATTTTACGGAGCTTTCCGAAATCAGAATTTTGTAGTGAATGTAGAGTTCGAGAAGCTCATTCTTTCAAAAAAATCTTTAATCTACTTTGAAAAAGTTCACAGTTTCTCAAATAATAAACTAACCAATCAATAAGCTAAAGTACGGTTGACTAAACGCTACAGGGCTACTTTCGGAGGTTGAATGTTGCTAATCCAGCCAGAGAAATGTGTTCTATTCTTTCACACAGTGTAGAGAAGTTTTGCGCATGCTCATTAGGTGCAATTTCATGGAAAAAGAACAACTGTCACTCAAATCGAAACTGGAATGATCTATACAGAAAAAAAAAGGGAGGGGAGGGGGAGAGAAAAGGAGTAGCTTCCGAATTACACAATCACGAATGGTAATGTTCCGTTTTCAGAAGATATGCCAACGATTTTTTATTGTTGCAATCTTTGAAAAGTTGTCTTTTTTAGATGGGGGAAAAATAGAGGAACTTAAAATTCTCTGTACTTTCACAGTTTTTATGAAAATTTTCCAATTCCCCTCCATTTCCACCAATTTTCAATTTTCTATGTTCTCCCGCTGGTTTGAAAACCTGTTCTTAGCTGTGTGAGTTGTAATTTTCTCACATAAACAAATTGTAATGCCAAAAAATTCCTTTATGAAAACATAGAAGTTTTAAATTCTTTCTCATATTCTGTTTTTCCTGCTTTCTGAAGTTATCAGTGGAATGCTTATCAAAGACAATAGATAAAAACTGTACTATTTTCTTAAAATTATGAAGAATAAAAGTTAAAGAACGCCTCTATCTTTTCAAAGGAAAGTAGAATATATGACATTTTCCATAAAAGCAACTTTCAGCTGTAATTTTAAGAGCTGCATATATTGTCTTTGTTATTTTTACATAATTTATCCAACAGTATTGAAATTTTAGAATTTCAAAAATTTCAACGCATTTTGAAATTATAAATAATAATAGTACTAAAATTTTATAAATTGGGAGCTCTACGTTAAATCTTTAGGCAATGAATTGAAAATATCTTATAATTTTAAACGTGCAATTCTTGTATATATATATAAATTTATTTCGAGTATCTCGGAAAAGACTAACGTTTTGGATCAAATTTTATATTAAGATAAGGTGTTGCTTTTCAAGTTTATTTAAATAGCTGTCTTTTCTAAAAAAGCGATCTGAAAAATAAAAATAAAATATTTTTTTTGTAACTAAATATTGACATTACCTGATCCACATTAAGCGTATCGGAGTTGGAGTAATGGTTATGGCTGTGGTTCTTCACGCATTTTTTTCTCATGTTCGATTTTGTGTTTCCAATTCAATTAGATTTTACTTGTAACTTTAAATGAGCTACAGTACAGAACTTTACTAAAAAAAAGAAGGAGGAGAAGGAGAAGAAGAAGAGGAGGGGGAAGAGGAAGAAGAAGAAGAAGAAGGAGAGAGAGAGAGAGATTTAAGATGGTGTTCCGTGATGAATGGTAAGCGCTGTTGCAGCAGCGTCATCTACAATTTCCAGTGTAATGCGTGAGTATCATGTTTTATATCTTAAAAAGTGTGAACAGCAAATAAACCGAGTTTAAAATCAAACAGTCATTGAGAATGAGTTTGTGATTAATTTTCCCATCTTCAAACAGATGGTGTGAAAAACATTCAGATGACAGCTTGTAAAGTTGCTTTATATGAAAGTTATGTTGAAACTTCATTGTTTCGAAATAGATCATGTTATTTTAAATCAGAGAATTCGACATCAGAGTTGTCAACCTATTTTCCAAACTCCCAATTTAGTCCATTTTCAATAACTTAAGATAATTTTTTCACCTTTTAAATAATTGAGTTCAGTGCTCAAAATAGACGAGTTTCGCGCCAAGTAAATAATATTTTGGGAGAGTTGTATTACTTCCAATCATTGTAAAGAAAACTTTAGTAGAAACATATCGGATATTGGATATTTATGATGAATATGCCCAAACGATTACGATTTGCAAAGAGTGGTTTCGGTTATCATTATTTAAATATATATAGTAAAGAGCATAGTAAACCACCAAAATAAAAATTTAAGATGTAGATTTGGAAGTGCTATTTAGAGAAACGATCAATAGCAAACGAAACAATTAGCCATTTATCAATTCGAATGAAGCATTAAAGAAAAAACACCCAGAATATGATGAAAGACATGACAAGGTTATTTTACAATATCACTATAATCTCCCGCATATTGCTACACCAGTCGCTGAGATTTGTTGTTCCAGCTGTCGTATCCACTAGATGTTGCACCTTCAGACTACAATTTGTTTCAGCTTAAATATTGTGCACTTTCAGGAAAGAGTATTAGTTCCAAAGCAGATACCAAAAAACTGCTTTGGTAACTAATTGAATCACATGTAAACAATCGAACTCAAACCCCCACAGAATTTGTTTCTTTCCTCAGAAATGGACAATTGTTGTACTTTCTGAGATGAAATATTTTGAATAAACCCATATTTAATCTTTTTAAAAGCAAAGAAGTGCTTGTTTTAGCTTTAGAAAACATAAAGTTATATTTATACGCTCAATAAATTATTCAAAGAGAGTGTATATTTTCAAGGTATGATATCAATCTTGGAGTTGTAATCTTAGCAACGTAAATTTCACACAAAAAAAAAATCCTTTTATAAATGAATGAAAGAATTTATATCAGGGTGCTTCATTCAAACAGTTAACGTGGAAACGATGTAAAAGTTGGGGAAGTTGGCGGTCGTTTCATGTACCTTCTCATCATCTGATCACAATTCCGAAATATAAGGATTTCCCCCTAAATCTTGAGATTTAATTTGACGCCTTTCGAGGTTATTTTGCCTTCAATTTTATTTGCTAAACACTGATTTTGTTCATCATATGATCATATCAGCAGGAGAGGTTACCACAAAATCTTCCTGTATAATTTCTAATAAAAATGCCATTCTCTCCCATCGCGCATAAAAGTATGAATCTTGAGTAAAACCACAAATGCCTTGCCCGGTGTTGATGAATAATAGTTATGAAATATAGATGTTTGTCCTGAATTCAGAATTTTAACTGAATTTATGGTTTGAACATGCATTTTGGACGGCTGAAAACAAAAGTTGACGTGGAACATCACTTGTCGTCACATCATATACTGAATTTCATTGATTTAAGTCATTCTTTTTATAAGTTATAGTTTTTGTACGAATGTGGAATTACAGATCTAAAGTCAGTCTACCTGTGATGAATTAGTGTAATTCATCATTCGCTCAACAAATGAAAGGATTGTTTATAGAAAAAGAAAAATCGCATAATTTACTGAACATTTTATTCATTTATATTATACATTTTTCAACCAGCTTTATGATTTTAAGATTATAATGTTCCTGTTTGAAGATAGCAGTCCCAGAATCGATTTTATATTTCCACGAATAATAGAGGTCATTTATAAAACACCTATATACAGCAGTATTTCTGCGAAAACAATTTCGAACCAGCAATACCCTGCTTAATGAAGACAATATTCTACCACAAAAACAATGCAGCCTCTCTTTGAATTAGAATATACCAAATTAATTTGATATTTACGTACAATTTTAAATCAACTTCGTCATATATTCCTACACTTTTTATCTGTTCGTACATCGCTTTTCAATGGAAAAAGTAAATTAAAATGTAGTGGGAAACAATTTTTTTTCTTTCGTGAATAGATTAACCTTCACGAATTTTTTTTTATGTCCAATCAAGTTTAAAGCATCACAGAATTTTTTGGAACAAAAATTTTTATTTAAAATTTTTACAATAAAATCTAAACATTTTTTTACGTTGTTAATGCCCAAAGGGAAAGATAATTCTGGTGAATATTTATTTTATATCACAAAGTAGAGCGACACCTCGTAAAATCCAGTGATTTGGGTGAACAACTGTTGCCAACCAAAGTGGTGTAATGTAGGTGAGGTCAGTTCGTCTTGGTTTCTTGTAAACAGGACACTGGTACAGTGCTGGATCCTTCGGGTCAGTGGAGTTGATGGCATATATGTATATAACTGGCATGGCAGTGAAGAGAATTTTGGGTGTAGGCTCCGTAAGTATGCTGTTCTTTTTATCCCACGCAGCTCCATCAAGGTATAAGCCATACACATAAACTCCCTCCTAAAAATTTTAGGCAAATGTTATGAATTTTTATTGTATATATATCAAATATTCTCGCTTTGATTGTCATTTATCAACTTGCAAAATCCCTTTTCTAGGATTTCATTTAATACCAATACAGAGCATTAGTAAATTTTCACTGAATTTATTGGATAAAAAATTCCTCTCAACTATGATATATTTTCGTATTATTTACTTATATTTTTTCTACTGTTAAACGTAATACTATCTGCTTGATATAAGAAAACATAATTCCTGATATGTTTTCTTAAGCATAAGAAAGATTTGAACGTAACGCCCGTTACTTTCAGATAATAATACAAGCGTTCTTATCCCATCGTCTAATAATAGCCTCGCATGGCTACCATTAGATGGCAATTTCACATAACTTCTAAGTATCCACTTTATATTCATATTGTATACAGCTAAAAAAGATTAATTAAAAAATGACAACCCCATAAAAGTTTCAAACTTTATTTTTTACCAATGCGAGGCAAAATGAAGGGAAAATGCAATTGTCCTTTTAAAGGCCCCAATTCTTAAAATTATTTAATTCAGCTATGTAACGAAAATCTCGATATTTCTTTTCCTTTTCAATGAGACTATCCTCTAACTTCCGTAGCGTAGAAACCGTCTCTTCATTTCTCAATCTTTTTTTTTGTGTGTTTTAAATCATTCAAACAATCTGCAATTCATTTCTTTTCTTATTCTTTTCATCACTTTAAGATTGAAAACTTCGATTGTTTACGTTATTATTATATTTAGAAACCGCATCTTTAATATATATGATCCTTTTGGGGTTTCAGAATTTTTCTATCCTCCCTTTTTCTTTTGAATTTATTCAAAACCTAATTTTTTGAACATATCGATAATTATACACATCGATAAAGTTGTGACTTTCAACTTTAATATTTTTACTGAAGGAAAATGCCACTTCAATTAAGGCCTGGCCTTACGATAATCTTATCAAAATCTGAATTCTCTCATCCCACAATTTCTGTAAAGATTTACAACCTTTTAAATAGTTTGATTCAGATATATATAATTTTATTCTTTGATTCTTAAAATTCATCTACTATTATCGAGTTGCAAGCCATATCATTTAAAAAATTATTCAATTTTTTGTTTAATCAATTGCAATTTACAAGAACAGATATGTCTCTTTGTTATAGTAGGAATGATACTTGTTTTATCATTCTCCTAAAAGTAAACTTTTTGTCCAAGCATTTAAGGAAAACTTTGAAAAATTTTAAAAAGTTTTTGTAAGAAAACAAGAAATTGGAAAAAATACTATTATTTAATTTCAATAAGATGTTTTTTAAGAGAAACACATGAGCTCAGGAACCTCCATCTGATATTAAGGAAATTTGAAGCTTGGCTGTAGATTTTATTAAACACTGAATATATCCCCCCTGAAATAGATCTTACATCAAAAGCAATAACTTTTGATTAAGTTTTGATAATTTTTAATAGAATTAATTTTAATAAACTGCTTAGCGTTCTAAAACTGAGCTTTAAAGATTATATTAAAAATATTAGTAAATCAATCAATTTCTTTTTCAGATATTGGGAATCTATATTAAAGTTTAAAAAAATGATGATGATATCAATAATAATAAACATGTTAAAACTATTTTTAAAGATTGACATTTGGGTTTGGTAAGTGGATATGCCATAGATTTTTCATTGTTACAATTTAGTTCACTACCTTTGGTGGATCTTTCACTCCTTCTCGAGTTAATGTCGTTACGTCATTGTGAAGAGTCACAGTATCCAACGCCCAGCCTTTGTGAGCTCGGCTCACTTCTTGCCTCATGGCAGTTAGAAAGCCTAAAGAGAAAAGAAAGCACTAAATCATCAATACTAAGAGTTAACAGAGTCAACTTTTAGAAGGTACATTTTTTTTAAGGAACATTTAGAAAACCGCCGAGCACCATTAAGTATCATACATGGCTTACAGAAGCAAGTATACGACACATTACATACAGAAATCATAGACAGAATAGAAGGAGAACAACAATGTTCGAACCGGGACTCAAACCCAGGAGCCCAGATAACGGGGAAGAAGCCTTACCCCTGTCCCAGGACGTCGGCAAAGGTATGATACTAGGAGACGATACTTTTTTTACTTTCCCGTATATGAAATACCATTTGATATGCTCAATGATTTCGGAAATAAAAAAAATGTAATATATTAAAACTATTATAGCATTATATTTCCTATAATATAATACAGTATACTAATTTGTAACAAAAAAAATATTTTTTTATATATAATAAAAATATATAATCCTCTTCTTGTCTGCTTTTTGATTGAAACAGTGTGAACAAAATAATTTTGAACACTCATTGATAACTAATTTTCTTTATAAGTTATTAATATTTATTATCGATAAATAATACAAATCTTGTTTAAAAAATGCTGAAGGTAAATTGATAAGATAAGTTGCCATCGCTTGAGAGATTATTTAAACTTAAATTTCAGCATGGTTAATTCACTACTCTAAGAGCAATAAAAGAAATGTCAAAAAGATTAAAGTAATAGAGAAAATAAAAACAAAAATGTTCCTAGAGCAGTTCGAAATGTAAAAATAAATAAATAAAATGACAATTTTTAATTTTTTTTTTATTTAACTGAATACTTTTTTGTATTTTCAAAAGTTTACAGAGTTCTTTCTCATGTCCTTTGTGAATATTCAAAATTTGATTGAATTCGGCCCAATTGTTTAGGAAGAGATGTGGTACATATGCACATTAATATAAACATACACAATCACAGTTATTTATATCAATATCAATAGAATGGGTATCGCAATTTTTAAATAACTGCATTTTGAAATTCTGGTAAATTTCTATTTCAGACCAGTCTGAGTATGGGAAAAAAAAGATTTTTGAATCATGTTTGCTTGTGAATGTATTAACAGCCCAATTCTAAAATACAACATAGTAGATGGATGAAATTTGTCATATGGTTTTACATCAAAATTTTAAATGAGTATAAAATTTGGGGTCAGAAGAAGAAATATTTTTTTCAACCAACTATTTGATTGTATTTCACTGTTTTCTGTTTCATAAACATAATTCTAAGCTGTTGATATTTTAATGTCATGAGTCTGATATTTGACAATCTCTTATTTCATCAACGCTTGAAAACCACTGAGAAACTACTTTTCGTTTTACGAACTCTCCAAACTTATTGCATTATATTCTACCACAAACTATGTTGAGAAAATTACTTTTATTTTTCGTTATTTTTGAAGCGTTTTTTTTTCAATGGTGTAGCAAGAGTAAATGCATTCAGAAGCATTAATTATTTCTCCCAATTCGCTCTATAACATGAATGACTGAATTTAATGCTAATGACGCCAGGAAAATAGCGTTATATTTCAGATCTATCATCACATTTGATGTTAAAAAGTAACATAAACGCACATACGATTAACAATAACATTTAAGAAATCCATAATCAGCTATAGCTACGTTACTGTCTAGCCAATCGTGACTATTTTTCAATTACACACAATTATATGAAGTTGAAATATGAAGTACCAAATGGGAATAAGAATACTTGTGAAATAACAAATAATAAATTTAAGTAATTTATTTCCAATTTCGTCTATATGTAATGCTTTGAAGCTACTCTGAGACCATTTTCGCTCAAACATCGTAATTTTAAACCAAGGTCAGATGACGAGTGATATCTGAATCTTTAGCTTTTCTTCTAAACTTCTGTTATCCATCTGTCCACTGACAACTTTAACACCCCTTAGCCATTTATACGGTCTTCGATGAATTTGAATTTCGGACCTGAAATTTTCCTGCTCCCAAGTCAAAACTTCATCACCAAGTTACCGCGACACTACACAAGATTAAAAGTAGAAAGTAAAGATAAATAAAATAAAATTTGAAATAGAAGTGATTTTTCTAATGCTGTTTTAATAATAAAATGGAGTATTTGTTAAAATAAACTGGAGTATTTTGGATAAACAATTTTTAAACAGTATGATGAAACAAATTTATATGTATATTTTTAAAATTAAATTTGGACTTTGGTAAGATTAGTGAAATTAACGTCTCTCTTTAAGGCCACATAAGGTTATTTTTAGGGGGAATAGAGCTTTAAATTTTGTAATGTAGAGAGATTTGGAGGACATTATCAGCAAATAACTTTGTGTATAAACATTTACGCTATACAAATATTTAGACGTATTACCTCCGATGGCAAATTTAACAAATATCAAGCCTGAAGAAGATGAGACTTCAAATGCGCGATCATAAATTTTTAAAATAAGAATTAAGTCATTAAATTTACAATAACTTCTTAGATAGGAAGTCAATAAAATAAAATTTTCAAATTAATTTTAGAATAACATCAGTATACTTATAATTAATATAGTTTTAAGGGAAAACCTTTTTACTCACCTTGGGGATTGAAGAAACCAGTCATCCAGAAACAATTAGGTCTGCCTTTAAAAATCCAATTCGAAAATTGATTATTTCTTTCTAAGAGTTCAGTGAACCAAAATCCTAAGGTGCTAGAGTCCCAAGAAACTCTTGCCCACATTTTCGGGATACGGGCATCATAAATACTGTCCAAAGCATCACGTAGGTTCTGTTAAAGACATTTTACATTTCATTTTGAAATAAAATTAAAATATCAAAATCGTTCATTTTTATTTAAAAAATGGAATTTGTATAGAAACAAGAGATATTATGAAGCATTTTATTTACAATGTTTCAATTAAAATGTAAAAAATTAGCTGCCTTTGGTGACCATTTTGTTCACCGAGAATATTGAAAAGGATTAATATTTTTAAACGATTAATATGGAATAAATAAGTCATAGAGATGATTGATTTGAAGCGGCTAAACCTATTTTAGCACTTAGAGCTTGACACCTACTTTGTTATTTCATTTATACCTTGTTTCCTCTGACTAAATGGAATGCTAGCCCATTCCAAAGCCTTTCTATAATAACATTCTGTAGCAGCTCCATTAATTAGCAAAACATTGGATCAAGCATAGCTATAAAAAATGTTTCAATGAAAAGGAGTTTAAACGTTCGTAGAGATTTGCATACATTTCATTGCTGCCATTCAGCAATAAATAATAAGAGAGATTTCTGCGTGATGTATGTTAGTATTTTATATAAAGATATATATTGTAATTGAAACATTATGGAAATTACGATTTTTTTTTGCTATTATTTTTTTCTGAATAATATTTGCATGAAATTATACAGGATTTCAATTATGTAAATTGTTATGTAAATATAGAGCTACCATTTCTTTTATATAACAGTAAGAAATTTGTGTGTGAAAAAAAAACTTAATAATCATAAAAAAGAAAAAAAGTCATACCTCATTCATAACAATGGTTCCTTCTATTGCGAGTTCTAAGTCCATCAGAGTGGAGCGCACATTGGTAATGACTTTCTGCATTCTGTCAATTTCTTGTTTTACAAATATCTGCATTGGGGCTGCAAGGTCACCTATTAATTTTATTCTCTCTCTTACCTGAAAATAAAAATATGGATCTATTTTTCTGATTATGTACATTATCATACAATTTTAAATAAAACATATATTTAAAAAGTGTGTTTTTTCTCTAAAAATATTTACATAATCCAATATAAAACTGTAAATCCAAGACCTTACACGTCCGACAATCAAGTTTTTTCTTAGTGCCACGTATAATCATTTTGTGTTCCACAGTATACTGATAAAAACCGAGTATGAATTTTGGACTTTCTTTAATATACTGGTTGAAAACAAGACTGATACAGAACTACAATTTTGGTAACAAGATACCAAATTTCATCTACCAAAAGACTTTGCCTTTTTGAGTTTTTGCATTTTTATGCCTGAAAATGCATAGACTAAAAGACGGTCAATTCTTTAAAAAATTGTCTTAAAACCTGGTACAGATTTGTACTTCAGATGCTAAAGCTATGTACTAAACTGTATCTCAAATAACCATTACTTCCTTTCTCATTTATTCGTATTCTTATATCTTTTAATTCTACAAAATTTGTCCATATTTTATATTGATGCAACTAAATTCTTTAGAATGCATCTCGTTCAATATTAGGCAAAAATATATGAATTTAGTATACAGATCGAAAACTAAAATTCATAAACGTAACTCAAATCATTTTTTGATTTATAATCTTCACAGATAAATAGAGCGACAAACAAGCATAATATCAAAAGTGTACTTTTAGGGCATAGGGAAGTCTAAAATGTTGAAAATTGTCAACATTTGGAGTTTGTATCTTTTTCTATTTAAGCAACAAAAAAAAAATTTTTTTTGTACACTTCATACACGAGAAAGCACCCAGAAGGTGTGGTTTTCCCAAACCCTTTGGCACACTCTAAATAAAGCTGCGTCCCCTTCCCACAGTATAAAATTCTGAACCTTGAGCATTATTGGAACATCGCAAATAACCAGCTTTTCAATTTCGCAGCCTCACACATGAGCATTTTGTACTTAGTAATATCTCAACAAGAACTCAATATCCTTTTGGAAAACTTTTTTTCATTCGATTGAAATCAACGCTTGACATAGAATAACAATTTTAGTAATTACGATTTGATTTCATCAGAAACATGGTCGTATTGGAAAATTAAAGACATCGATCGTGTCTTTTTTCATGCAAAAGTAATAAGAAAAATATATTCATAGAGGTCAGTTATTAAATTGAAGTACTCTTTATATATATTTTTTGGAATGTTGAGCTCTGAGTTAACAATTCTTTCTTTAGCATGAATGTAACTTGAAAAATCAGTCAAAAATATCATTTGTATAGCGCCTCATCTTCTCTCGATGAAATAAGGAGCTTGTAGTTTGATATTTCTTAAATAATTTAACAAACTAAACAATGTTTGTATTTTTACAGGCCAGCATTATGATTAGATATTATGACATCAAAATTTCCAAAGACAGGATCACAATCTACCTATCATCTGTTTTGGTATTATCTATATCGTCAAGTACTGAAGATTCTGTTAATATAGATAATAGAAGCTATCTATTTCATGTTTCTTAGACAAATACAACACTTTAAGTACTAAACTGTACTTTTTGAAACCTGTAATCTGGAATTTATATTTGCATTTAGAATATTTTGATATCATAAAAGTAGTAGAGAATTGGCATCTTTAAAGTTGTTTTAATAAATAAATAACAAATTACGAATTACTAATTACCTCATGAGGAATGTAATTTTGAGGAAGTTTAGAAAGCATATCTTTGGCCATACGATATACGACGGATTCTCGAGTTTCCCCAGTACCACCACCTGTATCCTTGGGTTGTATACTCAAAATCGTATCTAGTACATCTTTAGTTGTGTTACTTTGATATCTAAAGGAAGACAAATTTACACTTGATACAATAAATAATATGTCAACTTACATTTAAAAAATAAAGATTGCAGATCTAAAATTTAAACTGACAATTAAAAATATATATATATATTCAGTTCATTCAATAAAATATATATTCAGTTGAATCTGAAATATTTCCCATCCTTCAAAATTAAGGATGAGAGAAACTGAAATGATATTTGAGTTACAGAAAGTCAAATTTCGATTTACAAACAAAAAATTTCAAATACACATATTAAAATAATGCTTACGCAATATCAGCATTAGGATGTAATCCAAACACCTGTGGAGTATCTACGCCTGGTAAATTATCAATATATTCCATGTATTGTTCAATAGATGCGCATGACGGAATGCCATATCCTTCATAAAATGCAAATGTAGGAAGAAACATATGCTCGCCAAACCATTCCTGTAAATAAAAATAAGATATTGTAAGGAAGTCGCCACTTTGTCTCCTGCTGGAAGAGACACAAGATCGAACAATGACACTCCCATCCAGCGGTGAGGCTATTCAGCCTTTGTTACCCATTGTGTTTCTCCCGTTCTTAGAATTTGAGAAGGACAGATAAGGGACCTCACATGTTTTCGGCTCATTAAAGCAGTGAACCGGGTCGAAATACCAGACGGGACTAATTCGTCTGTGGACCACCCTACTGGGCCCCATAATGAACAGATGCGGTTTACGACCATTGAAGAAATTAGTGTTTCCTGGAACCCATTAAAGAAAGAATCCAGGTGAAATCTAAAGGGCGGATGTCTCAGAAATCTTCCCACGATGGTGGCGCGAGTGGAAGTAGAAAGATTGGACAACCGGCATCTCCAGCGAGTCAATATCAGCCTGAGAGCTGGAGCTTCGCGTCCGTTAAAAAGGGGTTCGAGAAGCCGATCGAAGAAGGAGAAAGGAAGAAAGAGAGAGGAGGAGAAGGAAAGAGAAGGAGGCTGATCTGGGACAAGCTGATCTGGAGGACGAGACGAGCTGTGAGGAGTGCTGATGTGAAGAGATACCAGGTGATCTCAAGTTTGTTACAAGATCTACCGGAAGAAATCCGTAGATCTCTGGAGCTACAGGCAGTAGCTGAATACGCAGACAGTTTGTGAGTTCCCGGCCTAGTTGTCGAACAGACAATCCTTTGTAAATATTCCTGTATATAATCTAGATGACGTGTTTTTTGTGTGTTAAGCTGTAAATAAAGCCTCTGTATATAATACGCTACCATTTCATTTGACCCGCCCGTGGTCAAGTCTTTAGAATATCCTTCTTTCTGATTGTTACTTCAGTACTTAGTTAAACAATATAATAAGGTTCTGCTATTTTTTTAAAGCTTGCACCGAAACTTTTATTCAAAGGGGAAAAATAAATAATTAAATTATAATAAAACAATTAAAATTTTTGAAAATGTCCTTTATAGTAAATGTTAACGTTTATTTCCGTTCTCTTTAATATTCTAAACAAGGAAATTCTAAATAAGAAACAACTTACAAGCTTATTTATCTCGAATGTTTATAACAATATATTATTAAATGATTTGTGAATAGTCCATAACTTTGTTTACAGAGAAGTTTGATTAAAAAAATGAAAGAAAATACAAATTTTATAAATTTGAATTGTTCCAATGAGAAATAAAACAAGTCTGATTAATTGAATTATAAAAAAAATTTAAATAAAAATAGTTTGAGGCATAAAAATAATTTAGAAAATTTGGCATAGGAGGAGATTTTGCGGATGAAGATAGTGATTAGCTTGAAAAAAAATTTGCTTGATAATGCTTTATAAATACTTTCTTAATATACTTTACTTTTATACGATCAGCTTTTGCATCAAATCCTCTTTTACTTCAGTAAATAAAGTCATTACAAAGAAAGTCCAACACTTTTCTACCACAATTAAACTTTTTTTTATATATATACATTATTTAACAAATACATAATTTTCTTTTCAAGAATTCGAACAACTTTTATAAGAAAAAGTTAGAGCATTAATAAACAAATCAATTTCTTTAGGAAAATAAATATTTTTTTTCTCTTAAAACTACTGTACGCAGATCAATATGATAGATAAATATTCATCCCTGAGTCCTCAAAAATGTATAAATGTAAATTAAAAAAATGTAATTTAAATATCAAAACATAAACTTTAATTTGAGGAAAGTTCAAATTGAATATGATGATACAAAATTTTATTTTGAATATTATTGGTATATGAAATTCAAGAATTACTTTAAAAATTTAATTACTGAAATTTTTAAGGAATTAATTCAAAGATACACGCTGACAGAATAATGAAATTGGGAGAGTTAGGGAGAGAGAGACAAGTTTTGATAATAAGTTCGTCGAACGTTCATCACAAGTTTGATGTTAACATCTGGGACCATCAATTGGGACCCTATCTTCTACCCGAACACTTCAGCAGCGCAAAGTACCATATTTTCCTCAAAATGACGGGAAATCCGACAATTGTACGCTAGAACATTTGGTTAATTCATGATGGAGCCCAAGCTCATTTTAGTTGCATACGAGAAATCTGACTTGTTTGTGAATGTACTTTAACGACTATCAATTCTGAAATTTTCATTAATAAATACTTGCTCGTTTTTTTTTGTACGCATGAAAAATTTATATACGAAGAGACTTCTTCTAGATTACCTTGCTCCTAATCCTCGTAATTATAGGGCCATGTTCTTCGTCTGGCGCATTGTTGTTTCGGCGTCTGTTTTTGCGAATTTCACTGACGGTACCTACAATCCTATATTTTCCAATAATTTTTCACACAAATAGCCTATTAACCTAGCTCTGAATTTATCCTACGAATTTGACAACACATTTAGCAAACATCGACGCTTCAGCAATGTTCCCACTTTACTTTTTCCTGAATATCTTAAAAACTCCTCAGTTTTCATAGTACGCGGTAATATCAAATAACAGAATATAAAATTCTTTACATTTTTCAAGTTTCTATTTTTCTTCAAGTTTTAATATTTTTGCTAATATGGGTCTTAAGCTATTTCTTCGTTTTCAGAAATTTAGACCCCACTAAATCATGAAATCTGCATGTTCTCTATATGAAAAAAAAAAGCTTTTAAAAAGATGTTTTCACTTTTAAAACATTCATTGTTGTAACATCATTTGTTATTTTTTAGTTAATTTTCTACAGTTTCCAACAGTTCTCGGACTAACAATATTTTTGCGATTTTCGACTATTAAATGTCGTTTGGGTTCCTATGTTATATATTGAATAGCTTATGCTTACTATCACCACTCTGAATTTGTCAATCAAATTCGACGACACCCTGT
This sequence comes from Argiope argentata, assembly GCA_026289955.1. Classification (NCBI taxonomy): domain Eukaryota; kingdom Metazoa; phylum Arthropoda; class Arachnida; order Araneae; family Araneidae; genus Argiope; species Argiope argentata. The sequence goes on from JAOUZG010051192.1 coordinate 2,959,568, forward strand.
ATATATAGATATAATTTAAACTATAATTATATATGATATAATATGAAAAATATCAACTGTTTTTTTAAGCTTTTGTATCAAAATGATATATTTTGATTGTAAAAAATATAAATGTAGAAATCGTCACTGATAATAATTAATCCTCACTGATCAGTGGACCAAGTACCACTTTAATCTGATAATAAGGTTTGTTTCCTGCATAGAAATTTAGTTTGACTTAAAATTAGCTATTTGTAAAAAAAAATGATTATAAGAAAGGAGTTGTGCAAAACTAACCAATACTTACTTCAGCAAAGGTGTTCAATAATCTTTTGTCATAATCATCTGTAACTCTGCCTCCATACTGAACTTCACCCAACATATACCGAACAGTTGGCCAAGAAACACCCTAGTAAAGTAACATTTCAAAAGATATATGACACAGAGAGAGAATGATGAGAGAGACACACATAAATAATATTCACTCACAAACAATAAAATTACAATCACACACATACAAACAGATAGTATGATTATAATCATACTGCATACTATATCTTCTTAAAATTAAAATTGACAAATCTTAAATGTGCACATTGAATCTTTGGAAATATAACAGTTTGAATATAAAAAAAGAATAATGAATTAATTTATAGTCCCTAAGATATGATAGTAATAATGAAGGAATGGAATAATACATACAACTTTTGGATTCATGTCATCTAAATGGTTTTCAAAGAATTGCACACTAGCTCCCCAGTCAGCAGTGTTAAATTCATAAGGGATGTTCCACCCTAAAGGTCCAAATTTTCTTCTTTCCTTAAGAAAATTCATTAAATTAAAAAAAAAACCTTTCAGCATTATTAAAGCTGGTATTAATTAGAATTCAGCCACAAAATATGTTAAGCAGATATTTTAAAGTAAAAATATGGTAATAAATCTCTAAAAGAAATTTTACACAGTTAGAAAATCAAATCCCTCATTAATTATTTGATTGACTTTTAAGTTACATAAACACTATCTATCTTATAAAGAAATGAAGAAAATAACTTGCAGTTATGATTTTTAAGGAAAAAAAGAGGAGTTTCTTTCATTATAACTGAATATTTTTTATTTTAAATAAAAAGTCGGCAGAAATAAATTAAAAAATAATTTTTTTTGTAACAAAAGATTTTTTTTTTGCCAGTTCATAAGCACAAAAAGATATGTAATTTGGCTTTTATATGGAAACAAATGTATTTATTATGGTCGATTGGATTTCATCATATATGAATGGTGAAACGCTGTTAGATTTGGAAGATATCAATAAAGGTTATGAGAAAAAAAATGTAATGAAATTTTTTTTTTTGAGATTTATGTCTGTTTCTTCAAAAAGCATAAAATGACTGTCAGTAGTAAATAATCCCAAAATCTTAAAAAATTTAACAATAATCTAGTTATTGTTAATAATAATCACTTGTAGCACATTAACAAGGATACATAATCCTTATTAAATTTTCTAAATTGAAAAATTATTCATCTTTCACCGTTTTAAAAATGCAAGATTAAATGCTTGTTTTTTTAGAGAAGCGCGTCTAAAAAGGTAGTCGATTCCTTACAATATTTACCTTAAGAATCAATGACAATTAACTCAATAAGAAATCAAAAAAAGAAAGTTGATGTGAAAGTTTCTAAAATACTTTTGCCGCAACATTTTAATTTCTTTTTCTTTCAAAAAATATTTATTTATTATAAAAGTTATTCTTCTTTAAAGCTTACCTAAAAGCAATTTTCTGATTGTAAAGTATCATTAAAAGCTTTAAATAAACAAATAATTGATAATTTATAAAAGCTCCCTATCCTTACTTGAACAACACTGTGCATAAATGAAACTGAGTATAGCATAGGTTGCCACTGAGGATAGGAAATAGCCTCCAACTGTTTCTGAGTAACAGTGGAATAAGTGCGCTTTAAACCAGCCCTTATCCCTTGAGGTGGTTCGTTAGTGAATTTAATAGAAGCCTGAAGCAGTGATATTGGGAATTTTTCATGAACTTCTGTAGTAATCCAGCATCTGAATGTTTCATCAATGTTTTCAGTTGTCAATATTTTATCCAGAAGTTCGTCCATAAAATCAAGACCTAAATGACAATTCTGAAGCAACATCCAGCCACCCTAGAAAAGTGAAAGTAGAAACAGAAAAATTGTAAATAAATTAAAGGAAATTATAAGAAAAAGTAACAAAAATTCATTTATGAAAATGTACAAAGTTACAAAATTAGATGATCAGAAAAATAATTTTCTATTGTAAGATCAACTATAAGAAAATAATTATAAATTTGTTAAAACTAATGAAGTAAGATAATATCCAAAAGTAAATTAAAGAATGAGTATATCCTAAAGAAGCCCACCAAAGAGGACTCCGAAAATGGTGATGAGGAGCTGCCCAGTATGATGATTGGTTCTTACATTCATGAAAGTAAAGTAATGGCATTGGCTACCTCTATCATAAGACATATCTTTTATGGGATGGGTTATATCATAGCTGGCAATGGTCATTAATAATTAGGACTCAACCACAGTTCCCATGAGAGTACTGTCGTGATGATGATAGCCCTTCAGTTTGCCCCAAACGCTATGGCAGGACGATGTAGTAATGTTGAATTTACCCGAAAGTGAAAACTTGAATATCCTAACAGATTATCAGAGAAAAGTCATATTTATTATTATATTCAAATTTAGGAATATTACTATGACTGTCGAAAACACTAATTTAAATCTCAAACTATCTATTAAGATTAAATCAGCAATCTTTTTAAATAATTAATTTTGGATTTGGATATGTAAAAAAATAATAAAACTTGAACAAATTTGAAATTTTTAATATTTAGATTTTGCATGACATAAACAGCATTGCTCCATTTATAAACAAACCTAAGATAGTATAAATATTTAGAAAGTAGAGCTCCAGAGAACTTTAAATTAATACCTAAGTTCCTGTTATAAAAAGATGAATAAAGAAAATTATAGTTTTTTATTTGCACAACACTATGTTGATGTCTTAATTGTTCATTTATTAAATTTGCAAGATATAATGGTTAAAGACATTTTTGGATCTTGCCCTCAAAAATTTTTCATTTGATTAATTAGAGGAATGCTAAATATTTTCTCAGCACCAGTGAAATTTGATTTATGTATTGTCTATTTTTTGGCTTTAATAATCATAAAAAAATGAATATAAAAATGTGCTTTTATTATTATCTCTAAATAAACAAGTTGTCATGGATTAAAGTGATTATATTTTTGTTTTAAAAGGGGAGTCTGTTGTTTAATGTACAGAGAGTCAAACTGAAATTATATAGTAAAAGAGGAAATTATGGAGGAATGCTAAAAAACTTAAAAGAAAATACAATATATCCCCCCACCCCCTGCTCAAGAAACTGATGAAATATTTCTCCTAATATTCTCATACAAATGAATACATGCACAGTTTATCTATTTACTACAATATCAGTTTAATTGTTTCTATCCTAAATTTTTAACAAATATGAAAACAATTTTTATTAATTTTTTAGAAATGTACATAAACTATCCACTGAAGAAATGTACATAAACTATTACTCAAGCCTATGTATTAAAATTAATAAAAAAAATTATTAACAGAGGCATATATTACATGTTAATAACTGTCGATTTTGGTAAAAATTTTAACGAAAATTAATTTGTAGTTACTTTTTCCATATTATTATTCATAAGCTTTCTGGCATGCACTTCTTGTCCTTGGCCCATTGAGATTGCTCCAAAATATAAATCTTTTTGCTTGGCAAGAGATTCTATTTGTTGAGTTGGATCGGATCCCATTGTTAAAAGACAGATAAGAGGAGAACGGGCAGTGCTTTCAGCCCACATATCATCCATGTTTAAAATAACAGGGTCTGCATAATTCTGACCCATAGAATCAGCAACATATTTCCTAGCTTGGGCCAGGGTGCGATCTTGACTCCAGGATCTAAATAAAAATAAATTTTTCCAAATATAATTTTAAAAATAACAAATTTCTTTACTTCCCAATCTTTAAACTGTTTATATAAAAAACAATTATTAAAATATGAATAAGAAGTTGTATCTGTTATTCAATTAAAATAATTATAAAACATTTTTTATAATGGGATGATAATTTAAGTAAAGGTAGTTATGAAAATGGAAGATTTCTTTAAAAAATAAAAATAAATAAAGACCTGATTAAAAGCAATTTTCTAAAAGAATTCAGACTATCATAACCATCAGGTATAACTTCTTCTTCAGGAGCATCTTTTTCATACCATGCTTTCCATTGTTTCTCATTGCGCTTTACCTAAAACCAAAGATCACAGTTATTTTCAAAAATCATATACAAACAAAAAACATAACATTTTGACATGATACATACAATTTTTCTCCACATACATTTTAATAATATAAAAAACAGTTGAATAAGAATTTGATGAGTTTATTCATTGAATAAAAAAAGAGCAATGAAAAAGTACATTTACAAATAATATTTAAAATCTATGATACATTTCGTTAAAATTGCAAGAATTTTAGCAAAGCAATTTAATTAGCATTATAGAAAAGAAAAATTTAAAACTGACATAAAAATTATTTTTATAAGATAATATTTTCTAATATAAAGGCAAAGAAACATCAAATCTTTTTAATTAAAACTTTAAAAAAAACTGTCTTTCAAATGTTTGGATTGAATTTTATTATTCCTATGGTCTTTATTTCAGAATGTCTATAGATACACAAACAAGCACACATATTTGAGAAACTTCTTATTGTCATCAAAGATTAAATTATCTTTACAATGATACACAATTTAATGCCATAATCTTCAAAATAAGTTGTCTAATGAGTTATCAATTTCAAAAACATAATTTTTCTGAAACTATTTTTTTAATTGAAGCCATAAGAGAAAGGATTTCTGAGAATACAAAACAATATGAAAAGAAAGTTGGATAAAAGTGGCAATGATTGATTTAAGAAAGTTCCGCTGATTGCACTAAGCGTGCATACTCGAAAGTGATTCACCCTCAACAAATGCGAGATCGGTATAGGGATTGTCTTTTTTTCCCTTGAATGTTGTTGCCTTGTTCCTAACAAAAACATACAAATAATAACCCCATGAATAGTGGCAGCTGAAGTAAACAACTCAATAATATCGCCAAATATTTTTCATAGATGTTATGTGTTAAAATGTTATGTGAACAAATAAACTTTTGCTAAATTATGTATTTTCGAGAACAAGTGATAATACCTTTTTCAAATAAATAAATAAATAAATAAAACTTGTGTTATATTGAGAATTTTACAGTTGGATTAATTAAATTTGTCACTAATGCATTAAATGCAAAAAATAAAGTTTTATTGCAAAAAAAAATGACTTTGCAATCCTTCTTTTATCAGAATTAAAATGTTGTGCTAAAAAAATCCCTGTTTCAAATTGTTTATTACTTTTTCTGATAAAAATATTTTTGCTCCAACTTGTATCTATAAATTCACTAAAATGTATTACACAAATTTGTGCATTTTATTAAAGACACAGCAAATATTGATGGTAATATAGGATTTTTTAAAAACATTTATGAACAATAAAAACATGAAAATTTAGCAAAACCCAATTTGAATCTAATATACCATAAACTGGGACAGGTTTGTCATGTTTGGCTAAAAGAATTTTCATTTCTCTAGCAAGTTCTTAAACCAAATAATATAGATGCCAATGGTTTGAATGAATAAAAAAGATATTTAATGATAGCCTTTTGGCACATTTAATTTTCATCAATTCTTTATAAGTTTAAATGAGCACTTTGGTTTTGAACAAGTATTTCTTGTAGTCATTTTAAGTATGCAGTATTCCGACTTAATTGGCTGAAGAGCTTATTTGTTCAAATGTAAGTAAAAAGGAAATTACTTGTTTTGCATAAATCAGTATTGAATACTGTTTTAGAATTCTTTTATATTTAAATTTTAATTCCCATTTCAGTTTAGTAACTGTGATCATATTTTAGTTGTAACTTACAAAAGTAGGATTGGAGGTAATTCTAAATCGATCACCAATAATTATCGGCAAAATGAAATATTTTAATGACCAATTCTACTTTGTACTATTTTACAAATGTATTCTTTCTACTGTTGCATGGACATTTTGATTGTTAACAATTATGAAATTTAAGTTCTGGTTTTTAAGCTATCATAATCATTAATGTTGAATTCTCCATAGCCCTTTCGATGCTGTGAATAATTTTATCGAAGAAATTATCGATCTCTCGCCAATGAAGGGGAGGGAGTACCGATGGTGGTGAAATTGCCTCTCTATTAAAGCTGCCTCTGGATTGATCTCAGATCAATCTTACATTCATATGAAGATTCCAAATATGTTTCAGAAAACATAAGGAAATTGTTGTGATAACGCACATATCAAAATAATTTACAAACATCTAAAATTTGAGGCTTTTTTTGATGTTTTAAAATTTTCTGTTTAAAAGATGCATTTTCACTTTATAATTTTGTCTCAAAATTTTATTTAAAAAATTCTTACTTTTACTAGAATTTCCCTGAAATAATCTAGCTGAGTAAGAGCAACTAAATTTAACCAAGTCATGTCCGTCACCCATCGACATGTTTTTGGCTCCACAGCCTTTAAATCTAATGCAGCACCTCCTACAGTAAATAAAATTTGAAATGAGAAAAATGAAAGTCTAATTAAAAAATTATAAAGATAATATTGCAATCATGAACATTTAACAATTACCTTTGATAAAGATTCCAAATTCTTCATGTGTGATTTTATTTTCAGCCAGATCAATTTTTATAGTTAACAGCAAAGTAAAAAGAAATTTATGAATTTCATAAAGACCACGACAAGTATATTTGAATACTTCGAATGTCAGAAATTGAATAATATTTTCTATGCGTACGCTAGCTCTTGGAGATTTTTCAGACCTTTTAAAAGAAAAGATATATAAAAGAGCAATTTTACGATTTTATTTGAAATTTGATTATTATTTCCTGAACTTTGATTTTTTTAAAGATTATGAACAAAACAATAATACTAATTGAATATAAATTAATTGTTAACTAAGAAGATATATTTAAATACACAGTTATGAGTTTCAATTGCAGCAACTTCAAGTTTAGAAGCTGCATGAAAAATATTTCTCTTAATTTAGAACAATAATCAAATATAAGTTCTGCATAATATTTATAAATTACTTTTTTAAATATTGAAAAAAATATTGTAAGATAAAGTTTATTTATTTTTATTAGGATTAGTAGGATTTTTTAAAGAAATGAAATATATAAAGATTTATCTACATAGTTATATTGATAGTTAATTGAAAGTAATATTTTTAGATATTTTACAGATTCAGTAGTGAAAAGCAATTAGTAATATTCACATTCATGCTGTATTTTTCTTTCTAAATGAATTAGTTCTGAATAACAATGTCAAACTTTTTACAATATAAAAGAAAATTCAATTAATTTAAGACAAAAATATAAAAAAGCAACATATACACACTGAAAATTTTAAGAAATCAATAAATTTGTCAGGAGTTTAGAGTTGGTAACATAATATTTATAACTGTATTACAAAAAGGGATATGGAAACAGAAACATCACATTTAGAACGAAATTGGCAAAATCAAATGCAATTGATATAACAATATTAAATTATATCCTTTCAGAATAAAAAAAAAATATGATGCATATTTCTAAACTGCATAAAAAATAAATAAAAAGACTTGAAGAAATAAATTTTCAAAAATATATTTAATGGAATTTTATTTCCTTATAACTTCCTTACCTTTCAAGAGAAATATCAAATATTCCTAGAAATTGTACCAAGGAAGTCTGGTACATAACATTTACCATGGCCATATCACAAATAAGAAAATAAAGAATGCTACCCCTGGAAGCAACTGAAATAAAACATAAAATAAGTTTCATAGAATCAATCTGAATGATAGAATTTAATGAATATCCTATTTCAACTTACAATAGTTAAAAGTATAACAAGAGAATAAAACGATGACATTACATAAAACTGATTTCTTAAATTAATTATTTTTCTAAAGTCTATTCTAATAATATATATAAATGTAATACAATTTAGGATTGTTAAAATACATAATTAAATTAAAAACAATGAAAATATTTAATATTATATAAATTCTTATAAGTATAAAACATTATATTACACTTACATATAAAAAACAAGTTAAATATGCATAATTTAAGTGCAAATAAAGATTGCGATTATTTTTGTAAAAGAATATATACCATTTAAGTAAAATCTTCCTTACCAGGACGGTATTCTTCTCTTGCAAGATTAATCATTTTGTTGGTAGCGTCAGCAATATCCAACTGTTTTGCTACATCAGCAGCAGTTTCTTTTGTAATTTTTAAGACTTCAATAAGCGATTCATCATCAACTAAAGATCCCTGAAAAAGATATTTGTTTTTAATAATGTTTATTTAATTTCAACTTACAAACCATTATTTAAAAAAATAAAATGAATCAAATTTGAAGAGTATTAAAGAAAAACAAAGAGTATACAATAACTACGACTGAAAAGTTTTTTTTTTTTTTTTTTGCATTTACATATATTTTTTTTTGTTAAGTTTTTTCTTTCACATTTAAGATTTAATAAAAATACCTTTACAGTTTATCTGTTACCACAAAATAATTTTGCTGTATTATTTAAAAATATGATAGATCATATAAGTTTTATATGGATAAAATGATCTAGTTAAACTACAGTAAAAAAGCTTGAGATATTACAAAGCACCACTTTCATATGATGAAATTGATTTTTATGCAAATAATCAATAGATATAGAATTAATAAAATACAAGTAATCATATATAACTCTAATAATGATATTTTTCATTTTGGCATTATTTTAAACAATAATACCTAATAACTTGGCTAAAAGTAGTTATAAAAGAAACATTTTATAAGTTCTTATCAAACACTACAGCCTGCTAGAGGCCAAAGTTGTCTTTACTAACTCTTCCTTTATGCCCTCACAAATATAATAGTCTTCCTATGGTTCATTGTTATCTACTCCAGATTCTTTTTAACACTACCCAGCCATCCAGTGGGAGTGTTATGTCTTCATTTATTCTGTCTTTGTCCTTTAAAAGTTTATTTTTGTATTTAAGAATCCATACTCACATTTAGATACATATCATAACCATCTAATTCAATTCAATCCCCTTTTCTGTTTTGTATTGGGTTCAACATTCACTGTAGAAGGAAATGTATTATAAAGACTTAATTATGCTTTTATGCCGTCCAATTTTTATTTAAATTGGTTTCCAAAATCAAGAGGTATTCATCACTCATGGATATCCTACTTTTCAATTTTGATTTTTATGTTATTATAGTTTGAAATCGTCATACCCAAATATTTAAATGGCTTTACAACCTTAAAAGTTTAACTGTTGATCCTCAAAAGGAACATATTAATAGTTTTATTTGTTGCAATCATAAATTTAATTTTATCCTCAAAAAGGGTTAGGCCTATTTTCCATGCTTCGTTCTGTGCTGAATACATAAAATTACTAAAGGAACAAAAAATGCTAAAAATCAACTGTATAGAAACTAATTTATGGAGTAAATTATCTTCACTTTCTATAGTTGTATCCTCATTAATGAGTTTGGCCTGTTTTCTTTGCTGCTTTCTATTTTTGGCACATAAAATTCAGTATGAAACAATATAAAAAGTTACCTCTGTAGTAGCCAGTTTATGGAGTAAATTGTCCTCAAGCTCTTTAGTTTTTCTCTTGTTAGAGGCAACATTTTCTAACAGAGCTACTCTTTCAGCTTCAAGTTCCTAGGGATATTTTAAAATAACGAGTGGGAAAAAAGACAAGATTTAAATGAATATAGCAATAATTAATAATTAACTAGAAATAGGATAGGATATAGCAATAACTAGAAAAAAATTATTTAACTTTTTACAAGTTTTCATATTACTAAGTTTTTTCTTCCCTAAACTGCACAGGAGAAGAGATAGAAACTAACATACTTGCTTTTCTGCAAGGATTACTCTTCCTAACAATTGATCTTCAAGCCCTTTCATAGTGACAGTAAAATCTATAACTGATGTTCGAGCTGTGACCTAAGTAAGATTTACAATTTGAATGGAGAAATGATGCATACAGTAAAATAATTTTGTAACCAGTAATAATAAGTCAGGAAATTATTTTTTACGCCATTTATAAGTTAAAATTGATGATGCAATTAATTAGGCTAAATTAAATAAGAGCTAAATATAAGCCAAAAACAAATAATATAAGCTAACATTAATTGGGAATTTAAAATAGTATTAAATCAAATTTAAAATAGTATTAATCATTATTCTATCAAAATACATTTAATAACACATTATATTTGGACAAAGAGGCAATAAATGAGGAAATTTATATTAAATATTGTACATTATAATTATTATAAATCAAGAATTTCTGTCAAAAATAATATAAAACAGGAAATTTTTAACAAAAATATAAAAAAAAAATCTTTAATTTTTAAAACATTAAATAAATTAATTTAATGTCATGTAACTTTTTGGCAGAAGTATTAAAAAAATAAACAGTACAAATTCTGCCATAATTCTAACCTTGAAAATTCTCAGAGAAACAATTAAAAAAAATTAATTCTACCTTATATGTTTGAGTTTAAAATATAAAATATTTGAAGAAAATAAGCGATTTAAAATATTTTTCATACGTTTTAAAGTTGTTAAAATTCTGAAGAAATTACATTTATGGAACACCAATTGGATATAAATGTCACTTGATTGAGATTACCTGTGTTTTTTTGACATGAAATATATGTCACAATATATATATATTTTTCTCAGGAAGAAGTTTGCCGCCAGAAACAATAAAAATTTTGATCTGACCTGACGATTTGAACTATAAAACAATCATCTTTTTTTATTTTATGATGATGGTATAGATGAATCTAAAGACTATTTACACCAAAATCATCCACCAAAAGTCATAGAAAAAAGTCAAGAGTATCAACGAAGCTTTATAGAATCTTCATATTAGATTTATGAATTTTTTACCAAATTTCATGAAGTTATTATTAACAAAATAAATTAAAGGCTAGCAAATAAATCAAAATACATAGCTAAAATAAGTGTAAATGAAAAATTATTTCTAAGATGAATTGAAGTAATTCAATTCTTAATTCTGATCCTTTATAACTTTTGAGAATTACCTTTATTGTTTGAAACTAAATAAAATATTCTATACATCATTTAAAACCGTTCGAAAGAAAAATTAAAAATGGAATTTTATGATGAATTAAAAGAAATTTTAATGAATAATTTTTTGAAATGTTACATAAATTATTAAAAATATACACATTCTGCAGTATTTATTAGCATTGGAGTAGCTTCAATGCCAAATGATTCTATTTTCTGTAATAATTATAAAAAATAAATTCAGATTCAGATTTTTTTTTCATTAATTGAAATTCAGTCACTTCCACTTTAATTTAAAGCTTAAATTTTGTGGGAACTGATAGAAAATTAGAAAAAATACATAATGCAATTAATAAAGCACCATAAGGTTTCTATGATTGAATGAGCTATTTAATTATCGAAATTTGAAGTTTACAAATATTTTGTAGAAAAAAAATTTATTCAGAGATCAAATAAAAAAAATGTTGAAAATTTTAGAGATAATCTCAAGGAAGCTAGTCACCAAATGCAGCTTGTAAAATATAACAATAGTTATGTAGAATTTCTTAATATCAAAATTCACACATTAAAACTGCTACTACTTAAGTATTAACAGAAGTATTCATTTTTTGTAATGTGGCATGAAACATATAGAACAAATTTTGGAAGCAGCTTTTTTTTTCATGTTTGGATTAAAATAATTAAAATAAAAAATGCCTTTATAAGAATTATAAATAAAGGACATTTTTCATATAATTTAATCTATTTTGTTGATATGAAATTCATTTAACAAGGTTAAAATTTTGTTTAGCAATAAAACAGTTGTTTAAGTCCATAATATTTTTAAACTTTCTTAGATTCCACATTTAAATGACATTGTTTATACAACCAAAAGATGTATAAAATTGTCAATTTAAACTTTTGTTACAATTTTTTTGCTATTTTATTTATTTAATATAGCAGAGAAGCATTTAAATTGAAATTGGATTTGAAGTTATTTTTTTTATTTCAGGAAAGATATTTTTTTTACTATTAATACCATTGAAATTCTTATCAGAAACAAATAATAGTTTGTGGTCAGGTAATATAAAACTTTAAAAAAATCTCAATAATATTATTCATTAATAATATAAAATATAAATAATTTAATAATTAAAATGTTAATATTTAGCATACTTCAGGTGCATATGTTGGATTTGGCAACTTTGTTGTAATATAAAGTTTAAATGTTTTCATAAAATCCACATCTTTATCGCCAATTTTTACCTAAAATTAAAAAAAAAAAGTAAATGAATAATAACCAAAACTTTGATTAGCTACACAAAAACTATATTGTTTTGAAGAGAATGCAGAACACTTACTTTTAATATGGTACCTGATTTGACAAAGTTTTTATCCAAAACATTATCTAATACAGGATCAAGTTCTTCACCAACATCTTCAATTAAAAGTGGTCGTCCCTGGGATAAAGCATCTTCAAAAAATTGACGGAAAAATTTGTGGTTCAAGTTTGAAACCTTAGAAAAAAATTATGATTCAAAAGTATTCTATCCAATTCATTTTCAATAATTTTGATTATTTATGTTAAATTTGTGTTTTCATAACATTACTAGTATTGAGGTGTATATTAATAATAATTAATTATTCTGTCAAGTTTTTGAAATTCAGGCTTGTTAAGGATTTAAAAACAAATCACATTATGATACATTACAAATCACTACATATAATCAGATGTTTTATCATTCAAAATTATGTATTTAAAATAAACTTACAATCAATTGATTTTTTTCTTCCTTTTTAATAATCCAAGATTTTCCCTGTCCCTGGGGATCAATCAGTAAGGGATATCTTTCAGATTTGGTCACAATTATTCCATTTTGTAAAGACAATTCATCATTAGGTAATCCTTGAACTCCCCAATCAGCAATCTGAGAATTCAAAAGAAATTATTCATATGAAAGCATTTTTTTTCTTTTCAGAAACAATGAAAAGTATTTTATCAGTAGATATAAGTTACTCAAAACTTAAAAGAGCCATAACTTACAGTAGGGGCATCAGTTAGAGCATTGATCAAATTCAAATCTTCTGTGTAAGGAATCTCCCTAGTATCAAGCTCTTTTCGCCAAGAATCAAAAAGCATAATACGAAACTCTTGATTAAATGGACCAGCATATGACAAGAAAGCAGCTAACAAAATTGCATCACCAACCAGTCTGTGAAAAATTATGAATAATACTTAAGCATTTAGTTCTTACAAGTTAATAGAAACTTTATCATTCCATTTAAACAAAAAATCTCAAAACTTATGGATGAAAGAAAATGTATCAGGATGATTATAATAACATTATTAATAACAAAATGGAAAATTGTTACTGCAGTTTAACAGATAATCCCTTTAAAACATACCATGAATATACAAATATTCATATAAGGTATAAATATCCATTAATATATATGCATATTAAGGAAATAATTATATTATGAATATTAGTATTACTACTGAGATATTAGATTGGATAATACTTTTAAAATTATAAAGTACAAAAAGTAATAATCATTGTGACACAAATCATAACATTCATATTCAAGGTGATAGTCCTATTCAGAGAAACAATTTATAATTTAATTAAAAACAAGTCTTAAAAAACAGTTGATTTTGTGTGTTTATTAAAGTAGTTTGTCTTTAAATACATTTTTTGTGATACAAAACTAATTCACATAAAAATTTGCACTATTTAACAATGCCTAATATGAGATATTAATAAACACACTTTTGATTATATTACATGACATTTTAAACAGATTATTTTTGAACAGTCTTAGATTAGACATATGAACATTTTCATTGAAATCTGAACTTTTCGTAAATTTTTTCAATCATAAAAAAAGTATATTAATTGTAAATGATTAATCTATAAAAAAATTTAAAATTAAGTTAAAAAAAATTATAATCTATTTTTTAATGATTTACTTGATTCTCAATAGAAAAATACATTTCACATACTTTTTCAATGTATTGAAAAGTAATAATTTTCTAAATAAAATATGTATGTGTATACTATGTGTATACTACATATATTCTAAATATTTTTTTTCATTACAGAATTTTTCTAGGCAAATCTTCTCAACCTCCTCCTTAAACCCAATAAAATAAAAGCAGAAAAAAAAAGCATTAATATATAACAAACTGATTATCGCAATATTTAGGCTCTTATTGATTAGTAATAAAGAATAAAAATAAAAGATTCTTTCAGAATTTTTAGCATTTTCAAAAATTTCACTTATATTCTTCTAAACAACTATACTACTTCTGTTATCTATAATTTAAGGGGCCTTAATTAACATGTTAAAGTCTTCTAAATAATAACTTGATATAATAAAACTTTGAAAAGATTAATGCAATTAAATTTCAATAATGTTGATTTAAAAAAGAGCCTTTCATTATAACCTGTTTATCTGACTTTGAAAACGTTTACTATCTTCGGTCCACCGAGCCTTTTCCCCTTGCAATCCTGCTATGAGTGCTTCCGCAGCAATCATTTTACGTTTGCATGTTTCAGCTGTGTCTTCCAAATCCTAGAAGTTTAAGAAATATATTTGTTATTTTGTTTATACAGACCAAATCAAATTAAGCAAACTTTACAATAAAAGAAAAAAGAAAGAACTATAACAAGAAAATATATAAGTATTTTTTTTACACCAATATAGAGAAAGGGGATTTTTTTGTTTATTACTCAAGTAATATAAAATTCATTCATTGTTGTAGTATGTAAAGTTCAAATGAGAGTGTTGAGAAGGACAGTATTTTTATTAAGGATTATGCTGGGAAGTAATAGATCATTCCTGATGATTCAATATATCTAAGTAGTTAAACTATTTTAAAAATTGGAATGATTAAAGAATCTCAGTTTCTCCTAAGGTTTTAGAACAAATAATTCTATCAAATAAGTCAGAACACATATTCTTCCCCCCATCTAATAATATGAAGCACTTTAACACTATCCTCTCAGTTAATGCAATACTATTTTTAGTCCCTGACAGTCATTTTGCTATTTCATATTATTTTAACTTAAATTTTTAATATTTATTTTGTTTTGTCAAATGTGTTATTTTAATAAACAAGCAAAAGATACACATGAAAAAGAAAAATGTTAATAGTAGACCATTGGATTTTTTTATCTATAACTATGTGAATACTACATGAGTAATTTCTCTAAATATATTTATAAGGGAAAAATGATACTTATAAATGAATATCAATGATCAATTAGTAATTTCATCCCACAGGAATATGATTAGCATATATTCTTTTAAAATTTAGTTTTAGAATTAAACTAGTGTAGCATTTGACTGAATTATATTTCTTAACTACAATTTGTATCTGGGAGAAATTATTCAGAGATATATTGCTATTTTGTTCATTATATTCAAGTGGATTATAAGAACGATCGTTTATGGTGAAATAATTTAAAAAGAAAGATCATAGCAAAAAAAAAAAAAAAACATACATAGTGTATATATAAATAAGTAATGTAATGTCTTAATGCATATAATTTCTATTATAAACATACATAGTTTCAACATATTACTTAAAAATAATAATCATGTATTTTACAAAACAGAAAGAAAGAATACTTGTTTTTTAGCCATAGCCTCATTATATATAGCATTCACAGCATCCAATTCAGCTTGCTTTTCATCCAGTTCTGCTTGTGCAACAGCTAATTCTTTTGATGCTTTGGCATTTTGTGCTTCTAACAAAGCTAAATTGGCCTGAAAGTGTTCCATTCTTTAAAAATTATATTAATTAAATAAATTATAAACAGATTTATATTTAACAAAACTATAGATAGATAATTTTTTTCAGCTTTTATTCTGAGTAACCTAAAGAAATTTATAACCTTATTTCAGACTTTATATGAAAAGAACTATTGTTTTAAAGAAATATTTATTTAAAATATTATTTTTGAAGTGAATTCTTTTCACAGCTACTATTTGATTTTCAAAAAAGTCTATGAATTTATTTCTACCATTATTATTTTCATATCACTGATTAAAAATATAAAATTTTCTCATTATGCATCACAAGAATTTTTTTACACCAAAAATCAGCAGTGAAAATAATACATAAAAAAGATTATAATTTTTGATTGTAAATAAAAGATCCCATTATACAGCCACCAATATAAGGCTAATAAAAATAAAAGTCTGCTGTGCAACAAAAATATCAAATATTTTTTTAGATAAGAATAACACCCAATATTTACTTGTCGAGTATATAGAATTTTCTTGCTAGAATGTTAGTTCTACTGTGAAACAAAACATTCAGGGTAAAATCTTTCAGTATATGGAGGATGTAAATTTATATGTGTATTTAAAGTGCTTACAATAACAAATTTGAAGATTATATTTCACGACTTAAGAAATAAAAACAGGAAACAAAAAATAACAATAAAAAAGAATGTAATGTAGTTGTCTTAAATTTACTACATGATATTCCCAAGATAAAAAAAATTAAAAATAAACAAGTCTGAAAATGATAGGATTCTTGAAAACTTACTTTTAAAGGTAAAACTTCTTTATTTACAGCAAAAAAGCTAGCCATAGCTAGAGTCCAAGACAACAGGCCAGCTACTTGGCCACAAGTCTTCAATGCAGATTCTAAAGTGTAATCTGGCATAGAAATGTAAGGTTCCATTAGCTCAACCATTTCATCATTGATATTATCTTTTGGAAATGCCTGTAGATTGCCTAAAAAAGCTCCACTACTCATAACCTAAAAGAAAAGATGTTTTGGCCTTGTATAACTTCTATATAAAAATCGTTAGAAAAATATAGCATTCAGTTCAACATTTCATATGTTTTCAATTTATATGATTTTATTCTTTCATTTAAAGAACACAATGAAGATTTATCATTGATTTGATAGCTTTGGTTATCGATTAATCAAAAAAAATATTCTTAATTCTGAAACTTTTATGATTTTTTAAATGTTCAGAAATTCTTTGACTTCTGAGTTCGATAAAATTCTTACTATTTTACTTAAATCAAGAAGAAATCTATACTGTATATTGATAAGTATAAAATACAAACCAAAAAGAAAGTTTCTACCCTCCATCTATATGTTTATAACTTTCCATTTAAAATACCAAATCGTAGCACTCATATATAGGTTATGAATTTTTTTTAGAAATGTTAAGAATGTTTTTTGATTGAGAGATTTTAGTGATTAAAGGAAGACAGAATTTTTTCAAAATGATTTTTGAAGACAGTAAACTGAATATTGATATTGAGAAAATGATATGAATTATCTCTAAAAGTAATTAAATTTTAAAAACTTAAAATTAAGTTACTTTTCTAACTTATCATAGATATCAAACCTTTTGCCGACAAGAAAAAAAATTAGAAACTTTTTGCAGATTTAGAAAATCCATCAATTAATTTATGATAAAAAATTGATTGATAGAAATTTTTTAAATAATATGAAAACATATAAAAATTTTAACATTAAATAAGATAATTTATGGATCCATATTTTTTTCAGTGCTTTCTTTATTCAAATATTAACTAAAAAATACTAGGAATCTCAACCAAAATGCAATGATTACTTTCAAAGACATTTCCCATGAAGGTGTTGGGCAAGGTCGTTCAGGATCTGGAATAACAGGTTTCATAGGCTCTTGAAAAAGTATCAATACACAATCCATTATTCTCATGATAAGGTGAGGTGGTTTAGGCAACTTTCGGACTGTTGCGATATCTCCAGGTTTGATAGTCTGAAAATTAAAAATTTTGATTTTTATGAAAAATAAGACTCAGAAAAGAAATAACTAATTCAAAATGTCTGTAAAGCTTTAAAAGTTAGCTTGTAAGGTTGTAAATTTTTAAAAGACAATACATCATAAATTACCTAAATTTTACACATTAATAAATTAAAACTAGTTTAAAATAAAATGAAATTGAATCACAATTATAGATATCAAAATTTGATTTTTTTAACAAATTAATTAATTTCAGTTATGGTTAAGTAATAGAAACACCTATATTTGAATTCCTTCATATAATAAAAAATAAAAAAATATTGGAAAATTTTCATTTTATTAGAAAGATAATGTCTTTATCATAGAATTTTCTTTACATTATATGTTAAAACTTAAGAGTACTTAGCACTGTTTATAAAAATTCTTATGAAATGCATTCCTCTGGCTTTGTAGCATATTGATTTATGAAAAGAAGACATTTGTGAATAATCTCTAAATTAGGAAGCTGTCATATAAATATCTGTTCATGTAAACATTATTACAAATTGTATAAAAATTACTGTAAATAAAAAGCAAATAAAGCCTTCTTTAAGCAAAGTAAAACAAATTGACAGAAGATTTAATGGGAGCTCTCTCTAAATGTTGTTTTTTAATCATAATTCAGAATCATCGTAATTTATTATTATTATTCCAATTATTGCAGAATTAAAGTTAATGGCAGATTACTATAAGAGAAAGACATATAAAAAACAAATTATAAGCTAACCAGTAGAGCTTCTTCTGCTGCTTCTAAAGCTGGCCTAGCAGCTTCAAGTTTTTCTTCAGCAATTGCTTTCTCTACTGAAATTTTATCTACGATTTTCTGTGCTCTATCTTTC
This sequence comes from Argiope argentata, assembly GCA_026289955.1. Classification (NCBI taxonomy): domain Eukaryota; kingdom Metazoa; phylum Arthropoda; class Arachnida; order Araneae; family Araneidae; genus Argiope; species Argiope argentata. The sequence goes on from JAOUZG010051192.1 coordinate 2,978,408, forward strand.
ACAATTTGGACAGAATTCTTAATAACTTCTGCACTTTCTGTTTTCTTTTTGACATCAATAACGACCTAAAAATAAAAATGTGTATACTTGAATTAAAAAGAATATATATCATAAAAATGCTTTATATAATTATTTAATTATATATTAACATATAATTATATAAAAACATTAATTATATAAATACATATAAGCATTTGATAATTAATTAATAAATATAAACAATTAAATATACCTGACCAATTCAAATGAAATAACCAAGTTAGAAATGAGAAAACAAATTGGAGTGAAAGAATTGGACCAACTGTCAAGTTTTTCTTGCTATGGAAAACTAAAAAAGTAACTTTCCCACTACTTCTATATAAACTGAGAATTATGGGTTCTATACAATAGAAAATTGAATTGAATGTGTAGCTGACTCTCATTAAACCCTCAAAAATATAGCAAGGGAAGTTTCCAAGTTCATAACATTTTGGGTATTAAAGTTTTTAAAGACAGGAACAAGCAGCATTTTATTTGCTATTTAAGATATTTATACTGACTAATTCATACAAAAAATAATCAAGTTTTATGCATTTTTTAAAATATGATATTTATATACTGGTACTGCATAAATATTTGTTTAAGAAGATTGCAAATCATGAGCAACTGAAATCAGGGTAATCCAATTTGATATTCTGCATATTTGAATAATTATCAAAGACAAAAACTTACTGAAGAATTGGTACTTATGTATTAGACCGTCGATCTTTATCGCCAAATTTGAAGGCGTTGTCAATGAGTTGTCAAACCGCCAAAAATGGCAAAAAAAAAAAAAAAAAAAAAACAAAAAAAAACCGCAATTTAAAAATATTTACGAATGTAATACCAACGAAGCTAACAAATGTCGTCCGGCATTTTGTTAGCTTCTTTGGCGTCGACGATTTATTGCTAAATTTGAGTCCATCGCCAATGAGTTACTAAACCGTAGGCGTCGACTATCTAATACGTATGAACCCAATAATTAACAAACAAAACAAAACATTTCTTATAAAATGTGAATGAAAACTGATGTACATACTTCATCCACTTCAGCACTTGCAACAACAAGATCTTTTTCTTTAATTGCCAATTCAACTTTCAGTTCATTGACACTGATGGTAGCTTCTTGAAGTTTAGTCAAACCACTATTGATACGAGAGGCAAGGCCACTTATATCGGTTTTCTTCTCATTATATATTGCTTTGTAACCATTAATGAATGCCAAATAGGATTTAGGTGTCACATATGTTAATCTTCGATATCTTTGAAAATACTCATTACACTCTTGAGAAACAGTATCGTGTATAATACCCATAGATTCCATAAGCTGTGTTTTAACATCAGGCGAGCATTCAATGTCAAATTGTCGTATAAAATGTGTAGACACAGCAATGAGAGCATCAGTTGGCCATGATGTCAGCCAATCCATAGTGCAGCCAGAAATCAAACCAGGAAATTTCAGCGATCGCTTTTGAAATTTACCACCAGCAGGAGAAAAGCATAAAACAATATGCAGATTTGCTCGGGATCGACTAAGAAAAAAATCATATAAATTATCTTGTGTAGGCTCTCTTTTAGGCAGTTCTTTTTTCATTACAGGTAATAAGTTATCCATAATTTCTCTTAGTTCATCTTTGGGAAATAAACTGGCAACTTCACCCGAACCAAGAATAGTATTCAGATATTCCAAAAATGCTTCTTCTTTTATTTCATTGTCAGTAAAAATAAAAGTCACCCCTTTACCTTCTTCACCTGCTTTTTTATATAGGAATTTCAGATCATCAACCAAATTACCAACATTATATGATCGAGTCAAAGTTATTTGAAATATCTCATATTTATAGATAGACGCTGCTAAACGAGTCAGGGATTGTTTCCCTGAACCACCGACACCAACTAAAAGAGCGCTTCCTTGAGGTGTACTTATGATTCGAGAAATTTTGATCAAATGCACCATTGCATCTTTAAAAAACACAAGATCCATGGGCATTCTCTGACCTCCTTCATTATACTGATGCATGAAATAAGTCAAGCGATCTGACAATTCTGCAAAAGAAGGAATCTGCTCATAGATAAGTGGCATATCAAGAGACACTTCGGCTTCTTCCTCTTCTGGTTCTGGAGGATCTCTCATGAAATTGACAAAATAAGGTTCTTCAGGCAAAATTTCAAGATACTGTTGGCCAATTTCATTCCCAACAACATCACTCATCCTTTTGAGAAACCATTCTTTATCTTCATCATTTGTAAATCTGAAATGAAAATGATTATATATATATATATATATATATATATATATATATATATATATATATAATCGATAATGTTTTTGAGTACAAACATTTAAAGTGTAATTAGCGCTATTTTAAAGCACGATATGATTAACATGTAGAATTTAAGAACAGTGTGGCGAAGAAATTAACTTCATGTATAGGTATTGGTGTGGATAAACTTCATGTATAGGTATTGGTGTGGATGGATTATTTCAAGGAAAAGTTGCCAGTTGGCGAAAGACATAGTGGAGAAAAGGGAATGAAATCGATTGATACCTCCTGCACTGAGCTGGACAAAAGAAGTGACGATATTTGACATTTTCTTTACTTTTTATATTTCAAAATTTAGTCCCCCCCCCTTATTATAACATTAGATGTTAAATATTTTGTTTTTAACCATAATCTTTGATCGCATATTTCTTTCCAAATGATATGTTCACAAAAATTCATAAAATTATTTCTGTCTTCTAACATTATATAAGTTTGGATTTCTAATCATTAACGCATACTTCAAGAGTTATCGTGTCAATTACAATAGTTCGATATATTTTCATAAAAAAGTTTATTTGGTTACGAAAAACCAATCAGCTTAAAAAAATTCTTTTTGTTTAAAGTAATACATTAATTAAAAAAGATTATACTTTAAAATTAAACTATAATATCATTTGCTAGTAAAGAACAAATGGTAAAAATACAGAAGAAAAAAAAACGAGAGAATTAAAAAAAAAAAAACTTCAACTATTAAAACATCTTTATGTTTTTTTAAATTCATTGTATTTTATTCTTTATCCTCATCAGATAGTTCTATGTGGAATATATGGGAGAACTCGAGCATTACTATATTGACATACCTATTGACAATATATACCTGTATTGACAATAATAATAATTGCAGGACAAAATAGCCTTCTGAATATTTCCATTGCCACAAAATTGTGAAACGTATTTAAAATTTGGTTATCTCCGATTTCAGCAAATTATCACGTTTTAAGTGTTTAACAAAATTTTAAAAAAAGCATTCAGATGGCACTTAAATAAAAAAAAATATTTTGAAACAATTTATTCTATTAAATATCAAAATCCGAAAACATGTTTTAAACCACTGAAGCAACTTATAATTTGCTTGAAAACTTATTATAGAACTACACTACTAGACAAAAGTATTGCAAGTACGAAAATTTTCGCGTTTACCCCCCCCTCCCCCTCCATTAATAAGTCTCCCAAAGAAATATATATATATTTTACTTTTATACTGATATTTTCTATTATAAACGTAGTGGAGAAGTTTCAAGCTATTGTGTCACACATTGTGAAGCAATAGTCAGCAATGATTGTATCATTCCGGTAGTTTATTATAAAATCGCTCCGATTGCGAAGGATTTCATTCCTTTTTTTGCCTAGTCAAAATGCATCAGTTGTGGGCTGCTTTTCAATTTAAACAATTCATTTCTTCTTAAAATGTGAAATTAAATCGTGAGAAGTGCCAGGGTGTTATTTTAATTCACCCAGAAAACATGTCAAAGGTTAGGATTGCTCAGCGGTGCGACTGAAGTGAGTCGGCTATTTCACACCTCATAAATAGATTCAAAACCGAAGGAACCGCAGATAAAAATCTTCAGTATCATAAGGGGACAGAGTATCATCAGTATCATACAGACAGCATTTGAGTGAATCATTTAAACTGATTCAAGTTGTTAAACAAGTGAGAAACGATAATAATTCTCATATGCCATCGATACGTCTCCGTACATCAGCAGAGTCAGAGATGAAAATAAACATGCTCCGTAACCAAGAATTTTAAAATGTTTGAAAGAAGTAGGTATTTTGTCTATTAAAATATATTTAACACCTATAAATAAAAAGTACAATTGAAAAATATATATGAAAATTCAATATAATATATAATGTGGGGTATGATTTGCGTAACATCCGTTCTTAGTGAGCATCTACATCGTGAACTAAGTAACTACCAAAATTTCAAATAGTATAGTTTCGGAGATATCATGATTAGTCAATGGTATTTCGCTTTTATATATATATATATATATATATGTAATTTTTATGCAATGCTTATTATGCACCTGTTGCAACATCAGATTTAAAAAAACACCCTTTCGTATAAGATAACAAAGAAAAAAAAATAATTCGGCCACGAAACATTCATTTAAGAAACAAATCGTATAGTCATATGAAAAAATCGTAAAATTAAATTAACCAGTTTTAAAAAAGGAAGTTTTAAAATAATTTTTTATATGAGGCGAGGATTCTCTCCCAAGTAATGACATTTTCTTGAAAAATAGGCTATACTATCTTGAATATGTTTAAAATATAGTTCGTTACTTTATTATTATATTACGCTTCATCCATGAAATTATTTTCTTTCATTCTTATGAAGTTTATTATTACCTACAAAAGCAGATATATAATTTTTTATTTCTTTTTCTACATAAATAAAACTTTTGTTCATTATTTAGTTACACATATTATAGTTTTTTTTAAATTTATTATTCACTCTCTCTTTCACTCACTCACTTTCTCTCTCTCTCTCTCTCTCTATATATATATATACATTTTATTATCAACCTTACATAATTCAAATTTATTTCTGATTTATCATAACACTTCACACACACACACACACACAAAAAAATGCAAACACGATATTTATAAACAACACAGATCTGAAATTTGATAATTATGAATTGCAGTTAGATTTATTTCTCGGCTAATAAAGTAAATAATAATAATGATGATGATCTTTCTTCAACAGAACGCATTTATATTCCTTAAGTTTACATTTTTTTTGTACTTCACAATTAATATTTATTTATTGCGTATGCTAAAGATATTTTTAAGTAATTGATTTTCCTTCAAAACTGGAAATTTATGTATTTTTTATATATTTAATTTATCCAATAGATGGCAGCACGAGTTTCGCTAGATGGTTCCAGAAATTTCTTCAATTTTCTAGATAGTTCGCGAAATTTCTGTTCTAGATGGCAGCACGATTGAAAAGAGAACTTTCTAGTGAAATCCAGCATAATCGACCGAGGGTATAAATAGGAGAGACGTCGGCTGTAGCGCTAAGATTTGATTAAACGCAATCAAGCGAAAAGCGACTTGTTCTTTGAACTCTGCGCTCTTTACCTTATTTTCTCAAAGAGTGATTCATTATTTGCGTGTGTACGTTACACATCAGTTTGTTCTGAATTTGTGGTGCTATTTTGAAAGTATATTTCTCTGCTGTCATCGAAGTAGCGAGTTTATTTTCTGTTAAAAGAGACTGCTTCATAAAATGCCTTCAGGAAAAGCACCTGCTATCGGAATCGACCTGGGAACGACTTATTCCTGTGTCGGAGTCTTCCAGCACGGAACTGTTGAAATAATTGCCAACGATCAAGGTAACCGAACAACTCCGAGTTACGTAGCTTTCACGGAAACGGAACGGCTAATAGGTGATGCTGCCAAGTCCCAAGTGGCCCTGAATCCTGAAAACACTGTGTTTGATGCCAAGAGGTTAATAGGAAGAAAATATGACGATCAGAAGATTCAGCAAGATTTGAAGCATTGGCCTTATAAAGTCGTCAACCAAGGTGGGAAGCCAAAGATTTCTGTAGAATTTAAAGGAGAGAGTAAACTCTTCAATCCGGAGGAGATCAGTGCTATGGTTTTAACGAAAATGAAAGAGACAGCTGAAATGTATTTGGGACAGAAAGTCACCGATGCAGTCATCACAGTTCCTGCTTATTTCAATGATTCCCAGAGACAAGCAACAAAAGATGCTGGAAAGATAGCCGGGCTGAATGTTTTGAGAATAATCAATGAGCCTACTGCTGCTGCTCTGGCATACGGACTTGACAAGAGTCTGAAAGGTGAGAAGAATGTCTTGATCTTCGATTTAGGTGGTGGCACTTTTGATGTTTCAATTCTGACTATCGATGAAGGTTCTTTATTTGAAGTAAGATCCACTGCGGGAGATACTCATCTTGGAGGTGAAGATTTTGACAATAGAATGGTGACTCATTTTGTAGAAGAATTCAAACGCAAGCATCGAAAAGATATGAGATCTAGTCCAAGAGCACTGAGAAGATTACGAACTGCTTGCGAAAGAGCCAAGAGAACCCTTTCAAGCAGTGCAGAAGCAAGTATTGAAATAGATGCTCTGTTTGAGGGCATTGATTTCTATTCCAAGATCAGCCGTGCGAGATTCGAAGAGCTGTGCATGGATCTCTTCCGTTCTACTTTAGAACCTGTGGAAAGAGCCTTGGCAGATGCCAAACTAGACAAAAGCAAAATTCACGATGTTGTTCTTGTAGGTGGCTCTACTCGCATTCCAAAGATACAAAAACTGCTAAAAGATTTTTTCAATGGCAAAGAACTGTGCATGTCCATCAATCCAGATGAGGCAGTTGCTTATGGTGCTGCAGTTCAAGCTGCTGTTCTGACTGGAAGTACAGATGAGAAGATAAAGGATGTACTTTTGGTGGATGTTACTCCTCTCTCCCTAGGTATTGAAACAGCTGGAGGAGTCATGACCAAAATAGTAGAGAGAAATTCTCGCATCCCATGCAAAACCTCCCAGATTTTCACAACATATTCTGATAATCAACCTGGCGTTGACATTCAAGTATATGAAGGAGAGCGGGCAATGACAAAAGACAACCATCTGCTGGGTAGGTTCCAGCTCTCTGGAATACCTCCAGCTCCTAGAGGAGTACCACAGATTGAAGTCACTTTTGATCTGGATGCTAATGGAATCCTGAATGTTTCTGCTATGGACAAGAGCTCAGGCAACTCCCGCAGCATACAAATCACTAATGACAAAGGGCGCCTCTCTAAGGAAGAAATAGACAGGATGCTGAATGAAGCCAAGCAATATGAAAGAGAAGATGCAGAGCAGCGAGATAAGGTACAAGCAAGAAATTCTCTTGAAAGTTATATTTACTCTGTGAAGCAAGCTGCAGATTCAGCTGGCAATGACCGCCTGTCAACATCCGATAAAGAGAAAATCAAGCAGATATGTGATGGTATTATCCAGTGGCTTGATAACAACACATTGGCAGAGAAGGAAGAAATTGAGCATAAGATGAAAGAGGTTCAAACTGAACTATCACCTATTATGACCAAACTACATCAAGGTGGTCAAAACATGGGATATAATACAACTGCCAGTGCTGGCAGTGGACCAACGATAGAAGAAGTAGATTAAAAATAAGTATGCTTTATAAGAATTTTTTAAATTTTAATTATTAATGATAATTTTTAAATAATTAATATAAATATCTCCTATGCCAAAGATGCCTATAGAACTAGTAGCTACTTATGGACTTAACTGTATATGTTGACTATATGTATATATTTTTTTTATCTTGGTTGTAACATTCTGCAAACAATTTTGTGCTTTTTGTTGTTGAATGTTCAAATTTGTAAAGTTGTGATATTTTATTTATTAATAAAGTTATTTTTTAAATAAAATTTAGTATTTTTTTATGTTTAGTAAATGCTTTCTTTAGAATTTATATAAAAAGTAGTGTTATTTAGTTAAAAAGTTAAACAATGTTTATTAAAGAAATTATTAATCTGCATCTCTTATACATTAAATGATTTATTTATTTAATAATATAGCTCTAATTGTAATTTAGAAAAATAATATTTCTAATTTAGGAGACATTTTAAATTTGTTTCAAAATATAATAAGTAATATTTTTGGAACGAGGTGATAGTTTTAATTTTATTCATATGATTGCATTTTTATAATTGATGTTCAATAAAAATTATAGAAAAATCTGTTTAAAATCTAAAATTAATTATTTTTTATATAACTATATTTGAATGTATTTGATTAGAAAATAATTTTGCATAAATTGTGCTTGAATATAAGAAGAGTTAAGGGTAAGAGAACAGGGGGTGGGGGAGAAACATATTTATATTCCAGAAAATTGATTATATAACTTCTTGTTTATAGAGTTGAATGAAGGAATTAATTTTAAATCAATAATGTTAGTGGACCAAATAATTAAACAGCAGTTATCCTCTTGATGTTTAGAATGTTGTGTATCTCAATTTATTCATGAATATGTAGTCTTTAAAAGTATGAAATCTATGAAACTCCTATATATTTTGAGCAACAACAAATGATTGAATAATTACAACTATTAAACAGCATTTCAATCTTTTACAAACTTTGTAAGAGAGAAAAATGAGACTGTACTTATTTAAACATTTATAATTGAATATATTTTTCATGATGAAAATTGGTGGAAAATGATTCCATGATGAAAATGATTTTTAAAATCCATATCATTTCTTATGATAGCGATTTAAAATAATTGTTTATGAATAAAGGATACAAAATATAAACTTTCAGTTTTTTAATCTATTAATACCTACTTAAAGCATAAATTTCAGTGAATATCTTTTAATGATAAATATCCCAGTAATATAACATTGAATTAAAACTGAATTTTGAAAAATGTATTTAAAAAAATTCTTGAAAAATTGGTAGACTAATTTTTAAAACCTTTTTTATAGATATAATTTTTTTTCAAATGCAGTAAAAAGAATAATAATAATAAAAGAAAATATCTTTGTTTTCTAAAAATATTTAAAAACAAAGCAAAATTAAAAATGACGAACTTTGGGCATATTTGAATGCAGATGTAACATAAATTTGATACTTGAAAAACATGTAACATTGTATATGTGTAAAATTGTTAACATCAACAAAAATGACAGAAAAAAAGAGTAAAATTAGTTTGGATATATAAGAAACAATATAGCTTTCAGTCTGAAACACCAATAAAAGTAAAATCAGAAGGAAAAAAAAATGAACTTCACAAAGAAGCTAATAATCATAAATGCTACATAAAATGGATAACATTTTCTCTACCAAAAAAAAAAATTTATTCTCTAAGATTATTAGAATATTTTTATTAAATTATAATATGCATTTTAATAAAATAGTGTTTTATTTACTAAATTTTAAGCATATTGACATTTTTTTAAATACATTTCAGAATTATTTTGCCTTTTTCTTGTTATGTGTGTGCTTAATTTTAAATTGTAGAAACAGTTTAATTTGAATCTATTAACTGGGTATGACGAAATATTTCAATGTTAAAAAAATTTAATATAAATTAATAGCTCGGTTAATAGGTTACATACAGTTTTCACAATATCTCATTTCTTGTTGTTAAGTCTTCTACTTTAAATTTGGTTTTCGTTTTTTTAAAGCTTTAATAAACATGTTTATTTCTTCTTCATATTTGAACCTACTGACCACATATATATACTGAAAGCAAGAGTAAAAGTAGCCTAAATCTTGTAATTAATAGTTAATTAAAGATAAAATTCCTAAATAAATTTTGTGCCATTTGCTACATATAAAATTATACTGTCATCAACATTCATGACAAAAAAAAAAACACAGTCAAAGACGAGATTTATACTGTAATTCGACAGTATGAAAAGCTCGTTGAATCTATAACAGTGTTACCTGAAATAGTTTATCAACCTGTATGAAAATAAGTGAAAACGATCAGGAATAAGCAATATTTTACTGATGATCACTGGATATCAGAACAAATGTCTTCAAAACAAACATTATACTCTTTAAGATACATAAAGCATTAACAAATTTCACATTAATATTGAAAAAGTAAGAAATAAAATTTATGTAAGAAGTACAAGAAACTAGGTAAAAGACTTATATTCATCATCTTAAAATACATATTTAGGAAATGAGTAATTTCTTCAAATGTCATCATGACAGTGAAAAAAAACCAACAACTTTCTTAGTGTACAAATTTGATTCCAAGTCAAATGATACCGCAACCAAGATAACAGAATTTTCTTCAAAATAAATCAAAATTTGAACTTTTGTAGATTTTCCAATAGAAAGACCAAGAACTAATGTAATGGAGGTAAACTGCACTTTAATTTTGGTTTATAATATATTTTTTAAAAGTATTGTAATATATGCAATAATACAAATAAATATAATTATGTAAGGTTGGGAGTTTTTATTTCTAATTATTTATTGTTATTATTCGCCTTTCAGATTAAAAGGTATAAATTTTTAAAGCTGAAATGCAATTATGAAGGAATTTTATTAAATTAAGTATAGAAACATAGTATTTTTTTAAAGTTTGATATGTTTTCAAAATATAAAAACAGCTCTAACCTGTCAGCAATAACTCTTGTACATTCATGCTTCCACAGAGCTAAGAGGTCCTGCTTAGTTGCACATTCATTTCTTTCTACTTTCAACATTCCTTCCCAAATACGTGATAGATCACGGAGATTAAATATATAATGAAATTTTGCAGGTGTTGGAAGCATTTTGACCTAATAAATATATATACTGAAATTAAAAGTGAAACCATTCTCAACTCCCCCTCCCCCCAAATAGAAAGCACAAAATGCAAACTTTAATATGCCATTAAGTTACAATGTATATACTTTTTAAAGAAAGCAACTTTTTCTTCATTAAATAAAATAAAATTAATTTTGGTAAAATAATTTAATGAAAAAATTTAAGTTAATTTAATAAATAAATCTATTATTTTAGGAAAACGTAAGTATTAGGTAACTTTGATTCTAGTAAAAAATTTGAAATAAATTAATGGTAAAATATCCCATTTTCAAAATAATTGTTGCATAACATTAAAAGGCCCTATTTATTTCTAAATGAGTGTTTATAAGCAATAATAGAATGTTATTAAATCATAGATTTGTAAGAAATGGATATGCTAATTTTACATAAATAGTATAGGCAGTAAATGTTCAGATAATACATTAATTTTGAAATAACTATTATATTTAATAGTTAAATTGATGTTAATTTTTTTAAATAGTTAAAATTGGTCAAATTTAATTTTTTTAAAAATGAATGTGACAGTGTTTTAAATAATTATTTTCTTTAATTTCTTTTATTTATTTTGCAGTGGATTTCATAATTTTGAAAACTAATCAGAGGGCAAGGGCCAGTAAACCCTTAAATAAATAAATGTAAACAATACATTTTGATAGAAAATCAAAATTTAATATTTAGAAAATAATATTTAAAGTATACCTTTGTATCTTGCCATAGAATTCTGGTGGCAGGTACAAAATAACTTATAAATTCCACTATTTCTTCTGAAAATCGTTCTACACAGAAATAACCAGAACCAATAATACCTAAGATATGCAAAGCAAAAAAATTAAAAAACATGATATATAAGAAGAAAGTATTGGAATTATTTCAAAGATTAAATAATTAAATAAAAATCCATATAAGTTGTACCAAATATTTTATCGATAGAAGCAGCAGCTGGCAGAGTGCAATTAAAAACTGAAAATTGTCTCTTTAAACGACTTGGGATATCATTTCTACCTCCCCCTGGTTGAATCATGGCTGCTACAAATCGAATGTCCACAATAGTTGTGAAATCCCCAGGTTTGTCCAAACTGTAAAATCCTTTATTTTCCATCAGCTGCCTTACTATTTCATTTGTAACCTAAATAAAAAAAATCATATCATTAAAATTAATGTTTTGCTAACTCATTAAAGAAAGGTTTTATTTATTTAAAAAAATTACTACTAAAAACTAATTTCTTCTGGATTGAATCCATATAAGAAGATCATCAGCAATAGTAATTTTCTATAAAACTGTCTTATAGCATTTTTAAAAAATTGATTGGTCAGCTCAGTTTTGTACTGTGACAAGTAGCCTAATAGTGACTAATATATTCAATTTGTTTTTAATAGTATCATATCTTAACTAAAGGATAAGTTGCCATTGGTACGCCTACAATTAACAGTAAAGCAAGAAAAAACCTTACTTCTAAAGAACGAACTTTAAGATTCTACAAATAATCCTTTTCCAACTCAATAACACATATATTTTTTATTTGTTAAGTTACTATTTTTTATTTTAGAAGTGTTTTGAAGAATAAAAGACAACTGCAAATCCACAATATTACAAATTTACAAAAAAAAAAAAAACATTCATTATTTAATTTATTTATTAGAACACTTTAGAGCAATATAATATTTTTTTTAAATACCTGATCTCCCCACTCATTGATTTCAGGCATATTGATGTCATCAATAAATATTGTCATTTTTTTACCACCAGGAGGACCATATGTTGTTCCAACTTTCTTCTCAATAATACTTTCTACGGCTCTCTAAAATGTATCAAGGAAAATAATGAATATTATTGAAAAAATAAGTTCTTTTTCATTCATGAAAATTGATATATAATATTAACATTTCTTTAAATGCAAGAACAACTTTTCATTATAAAGTTATCAGATATTGTAATATATTTTTGATTTAAATCAAAGGGAAAGTTGGTAAAATGAATACCTTAAAAATCAGATTTATTATCATATTAAAACTGTTTGATAAATGTTCAAATAACTTTGCAATATATAGCAACAGGAAACATTTCTGAAACATGCTTCTTATTTTTTTTATTTGTTTGTTTACAATTATTTAATACTTGCCTAGCTGCCACAAAGAAGAAAAACAAATTTAAATTTAATGAATTGTTATTCCATAAAAAGTCCAAAAGACCCAACATGAAAATTAAATTTGCTCAAATCAAAATCATACTGCATTTATTTATTACTTATTAGCAATGCACTCAAACATTGAAGGAACTATTCACCATATTGCATAAAAGCAAGAACAAATGGAATAAGTGTTTTAAATATGACACACTGATTCAGCTTAAATTACTCCTTTCTATTGAGAAAATTTTCATTCAACAAGAAAATTTTACATATACCTGGAACATCTCTGGTGTTGTGGCAGATGAAAAACTTAGGTTTTTCCATGTATATTCTTCAGGATCTGCAGAATTCAAATAGCCTTTGATCATTACAGTTTTTGCCGTTCCCTGCTCCCCAATCAATAGCACAGACTATACATTGAAAATAAAGAAAAACTTACTAATAAAATAGCAGGAAATAAATAAATAGATAAAAAAATCTTATATGACACATTCATACACTAATTTAATATTTATATAAATGTATAAAATTATTTTTGACAAGTAATTCAATTTAAAATATAATTACAACGCGTTACCTTTTGTTGTTTTGCTATGGTATCAATAAGGAAATTTGTTCTGACATTATCAACATTTGGAACAAGAATCGACGAAAATGTAGGCACACTGTCTGTAGGGTATATATATTCCTCAACACGATTGGACCAATGCAACCAATTGCCTAGAAATAAACAGATAACATAGAAAATTGCAAAATAAAACATAAAATAGTCAAAAAGTTTCATTGTTTGGGGTATGGTATCAGAGCTTTCCTTAAGAGGTGCCGGTCCTGTTGAAGAAATATTGAAGTCAAATTATTTAACTTTCTCGTATATATATATATATATATATATATAACTCTGCTCAGAGAAACTGTCTTCCGAAATATACATTAATGTAAGTACAATTGATCTAATCTCCCAAAGATCTGCCTTCCAATGATTGTACAGAATCAATATACCCAGAATATAATGTTAATTTACTTATGAAAATATTTCAGTAGAAAGGCAAACTTCTACAGAACCAATAGAAAATAAAATAACAAAATGTAATGGTATGTTCTGGTTTGTTTTAAGTGAAATGATTTTTCTCGAACATAAATTTTTAAACATGTCTCAACTATATTGTCTCCCAAATGCACCAAAAACTTATGCACATTGTCAATTATTTTGATAAAATCATATACCTTCAGAATCAACAAGGAATTCAAATATGGTTTCTTTTCCACCTGGAGCTCTTTTAGGCAAATCAAGTTTAGGTTTATGCTTTACAAGAAATGTCTCCATTTTACTACGATCTTCCAATTCTAGAAGAGCTCCAAAAGACCACATCAAAGCAAAAATGAAAATTCTTTCATAATGAACATTACTTATATCACTATCAGTTGACAACAATCCATCGAGTAAATCCATTGCCTGAAAACAGGAAGAAAGTTTTAAGTATATTTTTATTAATTTTTTTTTTATCTAAACATCAAATTAAATATCTGTGAATATTTTCAGGATTTGATACTTGAAAATTCAGTTATTTTTCAAATATGTAGTGCAATTTACATGTATAAAGATTTCCTTATTTTTTAATTTAACAATAACAACAAAGACTTAATTTACTCTTCAGTTTATTTAAGTATACACAGTAATATAATAAATTATTTTTCTAATCCATTATTCTAATAACAGAAAAAAGATGAATCTATTTTTCAGAAGAAAATAAACCAAAAGGAATTATTTTATTTCATTAGAAGGAATTATAATTATTAAGTAATATGAATTGCTATATATATGTAAAATATTCATATTAAAAAACAAAACAGTATCACACTCTAAACTTTTTTTAAGTATCATTATTTCACATTTAATTTCAATACAATCAAAATAATTGTAAAAATCCTTATTTAAACCATTACATAAACTTACTTGTTTTATATAGTTGCATTCAAGTAATTCCATTTTGGGAATTAAAGATAACAATACAAATTGGCATAAAGGTGCAAAAACTTTTCCAAAAAGACCTCTTAATATAGTTGCTTCAGCAGGTGAACGCAAACTAAGCCAGCCCTGCAAGCAAAATATGTGATTAACATTAAATTTTTTAAAGGTAAATTACACATTGAACGAATATTAAAGTTAAGTTAATTTTCATGTAAAATAGTTTTTTTATAATGGTATCAATAACATAAAAGTTAGTGGATAACACAAATATCAAACATTTATATATTTTCATTTATATATTTGATGAGCTATTTGTTCAAAATAAATGCAATGTAATATATTATAAAAGGCACAACTGTCAACAAATCAAAATGTGATAGATTCTTTTTCATGTTTTGTAAAATGTACTATAAAAGCTACATTATATAAAAAACAATGGTCTTATCATTATTATAACTGCATCATAAAAAATGAAGACAAAGGAAAAATAACAAATTTTATTGAAAACTGCTTGTAACATTTTATATAATATATATCAGAGCATTAAAGAGGTAAAACATAATTTTCTGAAATATTAAAGATCAATAATGTTGTGCTCAACATTAATTTCTGGAATGAAGATTTCCAGTTATGCACTATCACAATCATTGCAGAGGATTATAAAATCAGCTTTACATATTTCTCTATGCACTGTCAATAACCTTTCTTTTTATGATGGCGAACAGATAAAATGACAGTTTTATTTCAAGTTTTAAAATCAGTCATCAGTAAAGGAATAAGATAATTTTATAATCGTGCAATGTTATTTTGCAACTGACTTTTTATACCTTATGTAGATTTATATTAAAAAAATCATAAACTTCCAAAGTCTAATTATCAAGAATAATTTCCTATGCGATAACTAATGATCACTCTAATACAGATTTTATTTCAACGGTTCTAAATTTTCTATACAAATCCTAGCAATTTTTCTTTATAAAGATATAGAAAATTGCTGATATTTTAAAAATAAAAGATTCCATATTCTTAAAAACAAATTGTAAAAAAATATATTCTGCTACTTTATGTAGTAGGTTTTTTTCCATCAATGCTAATCTATTTCCAATGTAAGGCAATTAAAGACATTTACTAGACATATATCTATTAAAGAGAAGGGCATTTATAAATTGGTCTAAAAAGACATGTTTCAAATTAATAAACTATCTTGTTGAGAAAATATGGTTATGTCACAAAAGGAAATTAATACAAAATCAGAAAAAAAGAAGAAAATGAGAAAGTGCATTAAACAGCATTAAAAATATTTCGTTTTTCCAGTATAGCTTATTTTATCAGTACAGTTTTAATTTTACAAGTGTTTTTTTTCCAAGCTCAACAATTATTTTTGTATTGAGTTGTATGCATTTGAAAATAATGCTTAACATTTTCTAGGAAAAAAAACGTATTAAATTTAATATTTATGAATATAATGAACTATATATGACTAAATTAATTTATGAGAAATTTAACTGACTTCAAGAATGGGTTCCCAGAGTAGACCAGAAGAGCTCATATAAACCATTCCATTTCTAGATACAGTTGCTGGGGAAGCATTATCAATATTATGTGGCTCAAAAATAATTTTGCAAGTTGGTGACATTGGAATACGATCTCCATTTGCCAAAGTTAAAGTTTTATTGTCATCCAATACAGAGTTCAGATTCTCGATCCAAATTGCATCAACTGGGCCATCTAATATTAACCATATATGCTCATCTAAAAAAAGAAAGGAAATAGAATATATTGAATTTAAGGAATGACAGTTGCCTGCTTTGGGAATCTACAGTTGTAACACTGCTACTGCTATAATTTAAATGCTCTACATAATTTGAGAGTCCCTTCTCCCTGAGGACAGAGACACCACCCTCAGTGCAAAACCCAATAAATGAACATTCCTATGTTCTATCCTTTTGAATAGATTAGTGAAACAACTGGTATACCAGCTGCATGATACACCATGAACCGAAAAGTACCATTCATGTAATGGATTACTACTCATGGCCAATACATGGAATCTTTAGCTGTCCATGAAAAGTAAGACTTAAACACAATGACAGTAGCTTCTCATGGAGAAGGATAAACGAGCATACTATACAGAGGAGTAGTAGAGAACAATAAAAATCCATGGGAACTTTGGGATTAGGACACTAATACTCTCTTAATGATGGTGTACTTTAAAGGGATATTTAATCTTAAATAGCGTCGAAAATTTTATTCACATTCTATTTAGCAAGTCGTTTGTTTTCTGTTCAATTTTAGCAATTTCTAAATTCCTGCAGGAAATTCATTTGAAAAGTTGAGCAGTCCCCCAAGAAAGCAAAAACTAGGTTATTCTGAAAGTTTTTGGAGTATCTACATTAAATAGCAGTTTCTTAAAAAATATTCAGAATAAAATTCTGCCAAATAATTCAGAATTTAATGTGACAGCCACAAGTACACACATTTTTAAACAGCTAATTACCATAAATCACAAAATGTTTACAAGATTCCATAGAATTCATATTTTAATTGTAACCATATCTTACATCTTATTTCGATTTCCTCAAGTGACACTATGCTTTAGTAGCAACTTCACAAACAACTTTTAGGTAATTTTATCAATGGAAGGAATTTTCTAAACCTAATGTTTCTTTTCAATAATAAGTAATAAAATGCCACTCAAATTTCCTGAAGAAATATAATTTAAAAAACCTTAACCTTTACCTTTTTTGGCTTTCAAAGTTCTTCGCCATAAGGTAGAAAATATACCATCTGTCCAGTCATTTGTTGCAACATCTAAGCGGCCAAACATCTGAGATGCTGTAATGGCTTTAGGATTCATCCTCATTTCTTTGTGTGGAGCGCCACAGTCTGTCATGGCTCTCATAAGGATTCTGATGCAACATGTCTTCCCAGCACCACTGGGTCCAAGAGCCATCATACCATGCCTTACCATTTGAGTTTCATACAACTAAAAAAAAAGTCAATACTGAGTAAATTACTAATAGAAATTCTGAAAGTTTAAATTTAATTAAATAGAGAATCTATCCCATATAGTTTTTTTCATAATCAATAAACAGTTTGTGTAGAAAACTTTCAATTGATTTGAAAAAATAGAGGTAGAATAAACAAATATTAAAAAATTATTAACATGAAACCAACACATTAAAAATATAAATTAAATCCATTTCATTAACCATGATAATTTTTCTCCAAGAATAAAAATAATGAATGAGAAAAATATGTTCTTAGAAAAAAAAACTAAAACAATAAAATAAAGTATCCATTACATAAAATGAGAGTTTTCCACTATTTGTGTTTTTTAGGTATTTCTAATATTGAACAGAAACATATACAAGGTAAACATAATTTTAAAAAAATATAAAATGGGAATGAAATAAGTTATAATCTCCGAGTATGAATAAATTCTTTATAAAGTAATTAAACAAAAAAGTTCTTTAAATATAATAAATTTAGTAAAATGCATAAATGATAAGCACATTTGAAGTCTTTTCAAGTTTTAGCAACTAATTTCAAATAAATACATACCTGTATAACTTTTAAATTCCAAGGTGGATGATTAATTAAATTAGCTGCCTTAACTTGACGAGCAATCGCAACTTGCAATTCGTCATATTCCACTGCTTCTTTGGTAATGCCAGGAAAAAGATCATTGATAAGACTTTCAAATAAAGGTTCATCTTCATCAACCTAAAATTCAAATAGAATAGAAAAATGAGCTTAAATGAACTCATAAATAATAATAATAATAAGCTTTTTTAAAAGAGTGACAATTGACAGCAAGTTATGTCCTTCATTTTTCATACGCTAACATTACCACAAACCTATGCATCTGTCAATACAAGCGTGAGCAGGGTTGATTTTCATTTGGTTGGATTTATGGTTTCCTGTTTACTGTTACAACTAAGTTCTTTGGATTAAGTTTTTTATTTGCTCTTCCCAATAAAAACCAAAAATGTTTAATCTGCTTTTGCATCTCAAAACAAAGCCTAAGCTTTGATTTTTTTAATAACATTTTTTCTCCAAGTTAATTGCTTATGGAATTTAGCTCATCTCAGCATTGTCAAACGATTTCAGGTGAAATGAGAGTAGAAATCATTTCGGAAAACTCTACTAATCTTTACGTAGATTTTTCACTTTATTTTAAAACTAGAAATCTCTAATTAAACTAATTTAAGAAGATGATTCTTCCTAACAATGTTTTTGATTTAATTTCCATATTTAAAACATTTTAACATATACTGCACTTTAGAATAGGATAAATATACAAGTCTATGCTGAATGTCAATTTGTATTGCAGCGATATGCCAAAATTGTTAACACTACCTATGAAAATTTTTACCTATGAAAATTTTATCTTTTTTAGAAGGCTGCTTTAATTTTCTAGACGGTTATGAGCAATTAAAAATAATTAATTGTAATAGGAAAGTAAGATAACAAAAATTAAAGTCAAACTATTTTTTAAATGCCATTAAGTAGCAAAAATAGAAAGAAAAAAAAATTAGTTGATACTTTTTAGTCATGAACTTTTCAAAAATTTTTTGATTTAAAATATTATTTGTGATTATTTTTATTTCTGCATTCTTATATTATTTATTAATTACAAAAGTAAAGTGAAATAAAATAAAAGTTTTTTTTTTTCAAAAATTACTTTGAGAGGATAAGAAAAAAATATTGAAAATCATATATGAATTTAATTTCATGGTACAGCGTTCTTTCTAAACATTTTAAAAGTTGCCAACAACTCATAAAGGTATATTGCCAACACTTTGTTACAAAACTGCAATCCTGATTTTTAAAAAATGAGATAATTTTTATTTCTTTAGCGTAAAAGGTTTTTTAATTACTTTGTTTACATGCAATTGGGCAAGACTTAATGCAGATTTCCTATAAAAATTTTTGTCAAAAATCTTATAGAATATTATCTATTAATATGGAATAAAGACCATAAACAAACTCTCACTCATTTTTAGTTCCTAGGATTTTCAAATTATCTTGCACACTGACAGACCTACAGACATAATTTAAGAATTTATTTTTTCATATTCAGAGGTTTGAAATGTGGAGCTTTATTAAAATCTTACATTATGTTTTATTCACAAATTTTGTATCCAGAAAATGTAAAAAAAAAAAAAAAAAAAAAAAAAAAAAAAATATACATTCTATGCTTGAAAAAAAAAAAGATAAAGAATTAAAAAATATCGCAGAAAATTAGGATTATGGATTGATTGATTGATCAGGAAAAAAAGGCGTTGAAACTTAATAAATATCATTAAATATTAATAACAGATAATTAAGAAATGGCCTAAAAATTGTCTTGGAATTAAGTAGACATATTTGTTATTATAATTCAGATAACTAATTTCAATTGTTATTGAAACAAATTTTTTTTACCAATTTAGAAAGATTCATAGAACTCAGTACGCTCATCACAATGGATGATTCGCTTTCTTCTGGTCTGGAACGCTTTTGAGCTCCAAGTGTTCGCAGCACAGACAAAATGTTTCTTAATCCAAAATCATAATGAACCTATGATAATAGGTAATCAATAGATAATAGATATAGTTTATAAATTTCTTAAACATATATATTTAAAATAAGCAGCGATGTTTCAGCACATATTTGAATACTGAGTAATTAAAGAAATGCAAAAAATGAATATTTATTCAAAATAACCTGTTTTGTTAGCTGCTCTTCACAAAGTTTATATAGAACAAAAAACTTCCTTGCAAGAATACTATTTTCTTGAAAACCGCAGCTGGCAAGTTTTACCCGCATAATGATCTGTAAATGAAAATAACATTTATAACATTCAACAGTCATTAGGAGGGTTACATGGCAGGCAGTTAATTGATATCTGAAAAAGCATTCGAAATAATTTTTGATATTTTCTTTATGAAGGCTTATGATTTCCTTTACCAGCTAATTACTTTTCATGATATGAATAGAGTTTCAAACTTCCAAATCTATTAAAAACGTAATAAAGCAACATTGGGTTAACATTGTAAAAAAAAAAAATGTGATAACAGCGACCAAAAGAATACATTTTAAAATGAGAGCATGCAATAAAAACATAATAAGGTAATTTATATGAATAAGTTAATATCAGAAGAATAAACATTCAATAATAAGCAAATTGCAAGAAATAACACTCCTTAAATAAAAATAACTAGTTGTAAATTTTGGGGATTACAGGAAAAATCATAATGATTTTTCTAGAAGGAAAGTAAATTATGTAGTGATTGCTATTAACGTGAATAATTTTTAGAAAAAATAAAAGTTATTTTGAAACAATTAAGCACTTTAAAACACACACATGCACACAAAATTAAATGTGATTAATTGTTATAATGATATCATACCTGTCTATCAGGGACCATCATTGCTACACTTCGAAACATTACTTTTAGATTTTCTGGCAATTCTTGTCTACCAGCATAACCAGGATTCTAAAATAATATTTAAAACAATCGTTAGTAAGGAGAACTGATTGCAAACATTGCTTGCTTTCCTAAATGCACTAAAACTGTTTTTTTTAAAGTATTCATTGCCCTTTAAAATAATAGTTATAGTTGATTAAAAGGTTTCTAGACAGTTACCAGGAAAACCATAAGATAACTTCATAAAAACCATCCTACCAATATTGTCGAATATGAGCAATTCTATAATCAAGGTGTGCGTTTAATCATTCCTAAAATAGAAAATAAAACTAGAAGGTTCATCTCATATTTTTTGCAACTCGCATGTTCTCTAATAAAGGTCTTTCCCCCATAAAAATGGCAAACCTTAAAAAAGACTGTGAATGCCACTATTGTTCAGATTTTTATTTTCAGGCCTTGCAGGTGAACATTTTGTGCTTCACAGTAAAGTGGCAAAATAAGCATTTTAGACATCTTTTCTTCACCGAATTGACACTAAAGTTTGATACGAAACTACAATTGCAATAACAGAAACCAAATGTTGTTTTATCTAAATGATTACATCGTTGAATTATCGCATTTCCATGTATGCAAATGTGTTGGCAAAAAACTTGCACGCACGCGCACACACACACACAGTTAACATTTAGAGTGACTTGATTTAAAAATTTGATAATTTATGGTAAAACTACATTGCAAATTTAATATATATAATTGCCTTTTTCATTCATTTGCACTTGAATTGATTAGAAAATTTCTTTTGCACAGGTTTTGTTTAAAATTTGAAGGAAATCCACAAATTTAGTGTAATGACCATATACTAAATTTTAATCCTAAGTTTGAAGGTTTTTTTCAGTTATTATGTTAACATGCAGTAAGACATAATTCGAAAAAAGTGCTTTAAGAGAAGTTTGAAATGTTTAGAATCATCATTAGGTAGACATATCTGACAGTAGCTTATTTTCACTTTGAATACTTCAAATATGAAGAAGTAAAAGAAAGGAGTAGAGATGCACAATTTTCTTTTAAATTGGGAAGGCTAGATGGGTCAGGTTTCAAGAGAAAAATTATATCTTTGCTGACTACATGAATTCAGTATTTATTATTATGTCAGAACATGATGTTGCTTTTGGGATGAGGTTTTTAGCATCAATAAAAATTCGTAGGCCAAAAATAAAAATTTTATTATCTGCACAAGCATTTAAAAAAATCATTTTTTAATAATATGTTGCCATTGCATTTACAAAAGCTCTGATTAAAAAAATAAGATAAGGACTACAGCAAATAAAACCTAGAAAAATGTAATTTTGAGCATGTGATGATATGAAATGAAATAAATAGGAAATGAGATATTTTTTTAAACAATAAATGCGAGATAAAGTTTTTTGGATCGTTTGCAATACTAAAATGACTCATTCAACGAAACTATTAAAATGAATAAAAATATAATTTAACTTGCACGAGCACGTGGTGCTTGGCCGTTCAAGAAGTTATGTTCTGACATGATATATTGATATGATATGACATATACATTGAAATATGCATAGCAGATTTCACTTTAATCTTTTTTTGTTGCTAAAATCTTTTAATTAGAACTATAAATAATATGAAACAATAAAAGTTACTTTTAAAAGCAAGGAGAAGCAAAATCATTCTCAGCAAACATTTATAGGAATATTTTCACAATATAGTTTTGTTAGTAAATATGTTAAGCAATACATGTTTATGACACTTTACTTTCTTACTAAAGAAAAATTCAAACATGAACTTAATAGGTGGAAAATTGAGCCTTTATACATTTAAAAAATATTTTCAAAAGTATAAGAAATTCATGATGTTTATTAATAAGACTAATAAAATTAATATAAAAGCCATTTCAAAAATTTGAACAAAGATTCAAACAAAAGGATTTTTTTATAGAGCTGTGGTGGTTGCTATATAAGCCAATTAATATCTTTCGAGCTGAAGGGTCCCTTTTGCTTGATCGGTATGATACTCGGCTACTAACCATAAGATTGGGAGTTCGGGACGCGAATTAAATACGACAGTTGTTAACATCTCCACCAACACTTCACATAAATATCGTTCGCCAACTCACTGGGGGGGATACTCTGTGGTGATTGCTATATAAGCCAATTAATATCATTCGAGCTGAAGTCTCCCTTTTGCTTGATCGGTATCATACTCGGCTACTAACCGTAAGATTGGGAGTTCGGGCCTAGCGCTATCCGCTAATCATCGTACAGAGCTTTCATTTAACCTAATGTATAAATATTCATCTTCATAATTCAAGAATAATAATCCAGAAAGTAATTTTTCTAAACCATAAAAGATGAGAGATTATTCATACAGAACTGCTACCTATCTTTTGATATTTAAAATATGATATACATATGAAACACAGTGAATGTCTCTTGATTGCTTAAATTATTTTATCTGTAATACCATCTTTAAATATTTGTTCTACTGCCTGTGAGAATAATTTTCAATAAAAGTTTGGGGTATCTAGAGGGTAGCATCGAAAATTCATTATCAGTTGTATTAAATCTTTTAAGAAGGAGATGTTTTTTTAAGCCATTAAATATTTACAGAGAGGAAGATATTTATCTTTTAATGATGTCAAATATAACTGGTACTGTAAAAAAATCCTGACTATTAATATTATCTAAATATCATAAAACACTTATTGTTTTGAATATTGAATATCAAGCAAATACTGAAGAACCTACTACCTTAATATATTTTGGTCTGACACTGTTCCATATCATGTGGTAGACTTTCATAACACAGGAATACGAGTCCATGGTATGATGCATTTCATTTTAAGACATAATTATATTAGGAAAGCGGCATAAAGGTTGATTACTTGTTTCAATTAATGTCACTAAGTTTTGTATAGTCCAATTATTTTCAAATTATATTGTTATATTCATTAATTATGCTAAGAGTACTTATTTTATTTTAGTAATATCATTCTAAAACTATTAATTATATTTTACCTTTAATATTATTACAAACTTCTAGGTATGAGTTTTATAGGACACAGTCAGCTTTATAAAAGTATTTGGTATAATATTTGACAATAAACACAGTTCACTTGAGTCATATGTAAGGCTGCTGATTTAGCCAAATCATTCTTTTTTTGAAGTAACTAAACAAACAACCAATCCAACTGATGTTTGGAAAACAAGAAGAAATAAACAGAATAAGGACTGCATTAAAAGTACTTTCTATCAGTCAAGCTTTAATTATTTTAGGAATATATATATATATATATATATATATATAGAGAGAGAGAGATAGAGAGAGAGAGAGAGAGAGAGGTTTCTTGTTTATTTCAAACCGGTTTAAATTGGTTAATGATTGAAATTAATTAAGATATATAATGAAAATGTTCACACATGAAATTTGTGATCATAGATTTCATTTCTTTTACATTTTTTAATTGGAAAAAATTAATTAAAGTTATATAATATTTTATAAATTTAATTTTAAAATTTATAAATGGTTCTAAAATTTATTATAGTTTTTCAAAACTCAATTAATTACATTACCATTGTGATAAATAATCCAAATTCAGGATTCAATCCAAGAATATCCCCATCAGAGAAAACAAACTCTTCTTGCTTTTCTTTTCTAGCAGATAGCACAATAGAAATTTGTTGAGCAGCCACAGATAAAACAGGTAATTCAATTCTATTAAATTCATCAAAGCAACCCCATGAGCCAGACTGAGCAAGACCTAGACCAAAGTAAGTTAAATTTATTGTGCAATGATTAAAAAAGGTCAAATTCTAGTGACAATAAAATACTTAAAATACTAATAATCAGAGAAATGCTTCTGCTTTGTGAAATCTTTCCAATATTTTCTAAGAGAAAGTTGAATTTGATGCCAACATGTTAATACCACAATTCATTCCTTTTGATTGAAAATATAGAGGATCATAATGGGCTGAAAAATCTCAAAAAGTAACATTTTATTGTCAATGTGCCATTTTTTTCATTATTTAGAAAATATGGATCATTTATTGCAATCAATTGAATTCACTTTTGAAAAATAATACATTAGAAGCAATTAGGAAAAATAGGTCAATGAATCACAGTATAATTGTCATGCTTTATTTTTTGTAATTACTTTTGAAACTATACAATACATGAATAAATAAATTTAAAAACTGTCTTTCAACTATTCTTCACATCTTAAATAATAAAGCAAATGTAAGATAAACTTTGAAACATATATAATGCATAGCATAAGATTTTTCAAATAAAGAACAAAGTTTTGACCAATTTTGTTTTTCCATTTAAACATATTTCATACAAAATATAATTTTTAAAAACGATTATCATGCTTTAAGTAAATTTTTCAACAAACCATTGTGAAATGCTTTAAAAAATTAACAACTAATTTTTTTTTAAAATTAAAACGTTTATTCCCTACAAAAATATTTCACTGAGTATAACTATATATTTACCTTTGTAAATACGGCCCAGTCCTCTGAAGTCCATTTGATCAGAGCAATTAAACACAACAACGTATTTTCCTAGAGCCTTCCCCATGTCTTTTGTAGTTTCAGTTTTACCAGTTCCAGCAGGACCGGCAGGAGCACCACCCATGCTCATGCCAAGAGCTTGAGCTAATGTTATATAACATCTAAAAAACAAGAAAATAAAAGTAATAAAAAGTAAATAAATAATAATAATAAAATAATAATAATAAATAAAATAATTATAATAAAAGTAATAAAAGTAAAGTGTAAAAGTGAAATTAATAGCACTAAAACATATTTTATTAATTTTGCATTACAAACTAACAGTGATGGCCACCCCAAAACTTATTCCCACACCTTCTAATAAAGGTGTTATACTCCTTTCCAAACTGCAAAAAATTTCGAATCTTGGCAGGTTGAGGACACCATGAAATCCAAATTTGTAATTTCAGAGTTCTACACATGAGAGTTGTGTGCTTTGTAGTACAGTAAAAAAGAAAATCAACGTTTGCCTCATTTGCAGCTGGGGAACAATATGTACAAAATATCTATCTTTGTCGTGCATCGAAAGTTTTTAATTCAATCTAACCTGAAATATTTTACGATTAATCGCTGCTTAATGTACAAGTAATAGAAAATAGAAATGTATTTTAGACATCTTTTTTGCAAAAGCTTAAAACTACATTTTGATAGAGAATTGTAATTGTAGTCAGAATTATATCCTCTATTTCTCACACATTTAGGATCAAATACAAAATTACATTTAATTAAATCATTGCATTTTTGAGTTATAGTGTTTATATGCAAGTGAAAGTATAGACTGACAGATGGTCAAACCTTTTGATAGATTCGGTTCAAAATTTGACAAGGATGTACACTGTCGATGCCATATCTATGCACCAATTATTTATACAGCTCTTCATAGATTTTGTAGCTATTGTGCTTACTTTGAAGTCAGACACATCAATTTCCTCTGGTTAAAAAAAACTTTTTCTATAGAAAATAATAACTTTAAACAAGTGTAATATATTATTAGAAATATTATAGGTTATTCTTCATATTAAGAAACAATTTTTTAGAAAATAATCAAATCTTACAAGAAAATAGAAATTAAACCATTACCTGTCAGTCAATGGGGTGATTACCAGACGGTCTGTACACCCAAGAAATTCATTTTGATAAATAAAATCCACATCAGTTATTTTGACCAAACACGTGCCTTCATCAAGAAAATAATAAAAGCGAGCTTGTTTAAGCCATTCAAAATCAGTTGGCGTCTTAATTTTCATTCTGACCTAAATGATTAAAAATACCCTGTTTATAACATTATTATCTTTATACAAATTGATTCTTACAATCATACACAATTAATAAAGATTTCCATTTTTAAAAAAACTGACTCTTTTTTTTTTACAGTTGCAAACTGATGCCATAAATCTAATTTAATATTTAAACATGTACCACAATTTAAAAAGTCGTTTATAAATATAAATTTTTCTCACCAAATCGTCAAAAATATCTTTCTGATGAACATGAATTGTAATCAGAGTTTCATATTTTACTCTAACAAATTTTGAAAGATCAAGAGTCGTCTGAGCAATGAGTTTTCGCAAAATTTCTCCAAACTTTTTATTGGTAAAACTCATTATTTTCTTACTGGCTCTGGCATAAGTCAAAGCTTCTTCTCCATCTCTAGTCCAAACAATTTGTATGCCTAAAAGTGCTACCTGAAAAAATTCATTTCATTCAGAGAATGCTTAATTTTATTTATTAATTCATTCAGAAATGGGAAAGGTATGCATTTGATATAATATTCTTTTAAAGTTAAAATTTAATTCATTCTTAATGAGCAAGCAAATTCCAATAAGTAATTCAACTATTAGTTTTTTAAAAAAATATCGTGGTGAAAAAAAGGATTTAAATCAGAAATTATTTTAATCTAAAAATTTAAGCACACTATAAAAACATATTTTTAAAGAAAATTTATCCCTTATGAAACTAAATAATATATTATGTTTAATTACATTTGTAAAATTTTAATTAATACAGAATTATATAAAACATGGCAAAAGAATAAGAAAAAATATTCATTATACAAATACTTTAATGGTGCCTTTAATACAATTAAAAATACGAATTATATTCAGTTTATAAACTTTTGCTGCCAAACTATTATATTACTTAAAAATTGATTTAATTTTTTTATTAACTAACTTATTTTCTTTTAAAATAAGGCAAAAAATTTAAGTAAAATTTTCCTTTCATTGTTGTTTTGGCAGACACTATAGTGGAAATGAAAAAAATGTTCAAAAAACTATTTTCAGTGAATTATAATTTAATTTCCGATGCTTTAATTTAGATACATTTAAGATTCCTTGGAAGGGAATAAAAAATATTGCAAACGATATTGTGTTCTAAAACAATGTCTGTAATGCCACTTCAATTCAGAGACAGAAGTATAGAAAGAAAAACAAGCACAGTAAAATATTTCAGTTTTTTTCATCTTTTTTCTTTTTTGTATGAAAAGTACAAAATATTCAAACCTAAGATTTTGAGGAACATTCACATTCTAGAGCTTCCTGCACTCGAAAAACACATTTTTTGGCATTATGTCTGTCTAATCATGATATAAATAGCTGAAAATGCCTTGAGTTAGATTAAAGAAATTAGGTAAACTGTCTTTACACCAGTTTAGTTAATTCAAATTCTGGGAGAAATCCATTCAGGATGTCTGCCTGTCTGGATAGAAGTTCACACAATAACTATAAAAGGAAGAGAAGTAGATGGATAAAATTTGGGAAATAGAATCAACATATAAAGTGTAGATTCCTATAGAATTTGAACCCAAATTCATCAAGCGGTTGATTTGCTTTTGGCTTGTACTGTCAAAAGTAGGTAAATGCGATAACTCAAAAATGCAGTGACTTAAGTATTTGAAATTTATTATATGATTTTGTGACTACAATCATAGCTCTACATACAATTTTGATTCCAGTTGGTTGAAAATAACCGTTTTAAAACATTTATTCACTTTTCTATTGCTGAATGACATGTGCAGAGTTAGCTTTATAAGCCAGATTACATCTACAATACCAAAGTCGACTTTTGGTATAGTGGCTATGTTACTCGGCTACAGGTCCAAGAGTCGCAGGTTCGTACCGCGACCTTAAATCGCTACACTGGTGACCTTGACATCGCAACCTTCCACAACAGTCGTGGCGCCATCTACCCGCAGCAAAATTGTCAGATTCACTTGACGAAAGCAAGCAAACAAAAAATCGTCAGACTCACTTGACGAGCAAGCAGCAACTTGCCATAACGCTTGGAGCAATACAAAATCGTTCGCTTCTTCGCCGTCTCACTGGTGGGGGAGTACTGTAGAGTTAGCCTTATAGCCAGATTACATTTACAATACCGAAGTCGACTTTTGGTATAGTGGCTATGTTACTCGGCTACGGACCCAAGCGTCGCAGGTTCGTACTGAGACCTTCAATTGCTACATTGGTGACCTTGACAACGCAACCTTCTGCAACAGTCGTGGCGCCATCTACCCGCCAACAAAGCTGTCGCTAACTCAACGCACCAAAGCCGCCTCTTACTCAACACACCAAAAAGCCGTTGCTAACGACGCAGCAATGAACTCGCATGCTAGCCATACGCTTGGCGCTTTCAAAATCGTTCGTCTCTCGTCCGACTCACTGGTGAGGGAGTACTGTAGCGTCAACCTTATAAGCCAGATAAAATCCTTCGAGCTGAAGGGTCCCTTTTGCTTGATCGGCATATTACTTGGCTACAGGCCCAATCGTCGCAGGTTTGTACCGCGACATTCAATTGTTACACATAAATCAATCGCAAAAAAAATCATTACAGGTCGCATGATAGATTTAATAAAAATATTTAATTCATGACAAAGACCAACATTTCGCAGCAATTATTCCCCAGTGCAATGCAGCCCATTCATGACTTTACCCGAGGTACTGAATTTTATGCAAGTGAGGGATATATCATCTTAAATGGAGAAAATTCAAGAAAGTTTTGGGGAAGTCATTCTCACTGTCAAAGGTATAAATCCAAATAAAATGTTTAGTAAGTATCTCATGACTATTTTCTAAAAAATAAATTTAAAAATATTTAAATAATAAACATACGATTTCTTTAATGATTAGTAAAATAATAATAATAATAATTTTTAAAAAAATTATAGTGCACTGAAATACAATAAATAATTACCTGTGCTATATATTTATCTATGAATGTTATGAGATCAAAGTCATCTTCATTCAGACTTCTAAATGCATCCTTAATAACAGTATTCAGTGACATTTGCTGAACAACAAGTAGATCACCAAGCCATAATTCAACATTTCCTTCTGCCCTTACTGACCTATCAAGCTGTTTAATAAAAGAAAAAATCATTTTAATTCATTGCAAACCTTTAATATCTGATAGTAATAACAGAAAAAGTCTTACTGTCATTTTAAGAAATCCATGTTTTGTGTATAGAAAAAGGCTATTAATAAATTAGCTAAAATATTCAATAGCAGAAGGATGATTAAACTTATAAAGCTGATTTACCATTATCAGAAAAATAATTATGTATTAAAAAACTATAAAGAAACCATTATTCTTATACTAGGCAAAATTTTCCTCAAGAATTGTATAACAAAATTTTAAAAAAAATTCTTATCAGTTATCAGTTATTCTATTAAGCATATTTATTTGTCATAAATAATATAAAAGATATCTTTTTAAAATGAGATATTCTGCATGGATTTTTCACTTTAGAACTAATTACATAGATTTTTGCTGTTTTCCTTTATTTAACTATATAGGAAATTACAAACAATTAAGAATCCAGAAGTTTTAAAATGAAAATATAAAAGTGCACATATGACAACTTTTAAACCTTTTGGCTGAAAGGCCAAGAAGGCATATTAATCAAAAACTTTTATTTATCTTCCTATGTTAAAAACAATATTACAAAATTTTTACATAATTAGAAATAATTTCCTAGTTTAATGTTACAAGAGATTTGCTTATTAATGAATTATTGATTATAATTTATGAATAAGATAAGCTAAAACATTTAAATATTCCACACTTCTTTTATTTTTATTTAAAATTATTTATTTTGAAAAACATTCTACTATAATTCTGCAAGCTCCAATAATATATATGTATATAAAGCATAAGAATGAAGAAATGTAGCTCACAGGGATTTCATCTCCTTCCTTTGATATAACTGCTGTGATTTTATTATAATCATCAGGATCAAATTTCACTTTAAAAACGTTTTCAAAAACTCCAAGTAAATGAGCCTATAAAAGCAATACTTTTGAGTGAGTAATGAATAAAAGGTCAATTTCTTCACAAAGCAATTAGAAAAGATTGGAAGTTAATGAATAGAATAAAAGATAAACCTACTTGAATAGTGTGTGAATCACTTGCTTGACCCAAAATTTCTAGCAAAGCTGGATCTGATATAAAGAAGAAACGGGGAAATATTCTTCTCTTGCTTTCCAAATACCTGAAATATTTAGCAGAAAATAATATAAGCAATAACAATGATAATGAATTATCTTTTGCAATTTATAAGGATCATTTTTCAAAATTCTGTTTTGCTCATAATTTGCTATGAGTAAAGTTTTCTAAATTTCACATTACAATATCAGACCTTTTGTAATAAAAATTATAAACAAGCAAGAAAAAAAAAGATTTCAAATTAGAAATAAATATATCACATAAAAATAAATGTTTCTAAATTTGTAATAATAATTTAAAATGATGAATATATTAACATCAATAAGAGCAAGCATGCAGTTAAGCAAAAAATACTACCCCACAAGTGATTTCTGACAAGCTTCCAATTCTTCTAGCAAATGGGGTAATGCTTTACTCATGGTATCATCCTCAGCACAGCATTTTATTACATTGACTTTTTCTCGAGCTCTCTCCATTAATTTTACCCAAGTTGAATCAATAACTGCAAATCTTTCTGCTTCCTGCATTTAGAAAATTTATGCTTAATCACAATAAAAATATAATAAAAAGAATAATCAGTTCCTTTAATTAATTTTTTTGTCAGAAGTATAAGATGTTTTTGGAAGTATAAGATGTTCAAAGAATTTTGAGTCATTTAAAAAGGAGTATACTAATTGATATGTATAAAACATTAAAACACTAATTAATATGGCTTTCTAACAATAAAGAAGGTCATTTTTAACAAATTTAATAATATTATATCATATTTTTATCTATTAATACAATCCTAAAAGGAAAGTTTGGATAATGATAAGATTAGCAAGATTTAGTATGGTTTAATACAAAGGGCCAGTCTGGTAAGGTTAGGAAGAAAAGTACAGAATATGAAGCTAGAAATGTTAAGAACAATAGTAAAGTCTTTAAGGTAATAAACAGAAACAACTTTTACTTATTAAAATTTGCACATAATAAAAATAAAAAATAAGATTTAAATGATATAGAAAGTCTGATTTTATCACTTTAAAACAGATTAAAAATTAACAATTTTAAATTATTCAAATTATAAGTTTTCCACTCAGTTATAAAGATAAGGTTAGTTAATCAAGGACAATTTCCTTTAGAGTATTGAATGATCAACTTTCTGCTCTAAAGTATGTAATTTCATAAAAGCTATGAATATTTGGACTTCGATACCTGGAAATAATAACAACAAATAAAGGGGGGAAGAGTAAGATATTTTAAGTGAATGAGTTTATATTTTTTATCTTATCAGAAAAACATCTCTCTAATAATTAACTAATACTGCTGAATGGGACGAAAAGTAAAACAAAATAATTTCTTTTGCTATAATTATTTTTTATTGCATTATTTAACATCTCAATTTAGCGATACATGAAGGTTGCTTTCAGACAAACCTCATAACAACAAACTATAACAAATGAGCTCATTTAAGTTATAAACTCTCCAAACTTTCCCACTATGGAAGAATGAGGATGCTTAACTTTGATAAATTTAGCATAATCAGATTTTTCAGAAAATCCTAATCTTTAACAGGACTCTCACTGTTATAGTCATGGAATTGATGTTATCTTTAAGTGGATTAAGGCAACAATATCAATTGATACAGCCACCTTAATCCCTTCCAACAGAATATATTTAAAACATTCATTTGTAAATAAAACCAATTTTATTTTTAAGTACATTACAAGTTAAGATTGATAAAAATAGAAAAACTTATCAACTTACTTTTGGAAGTTGCTTCGCAATATCTCCTCCAACAAACACTGCTTCTAAATAGACCCAAAGATTTTGTACTATTAGCCAATTTTCAATAACCTCAGTGGCCGTGGTTAGATAATGCAACCATTTTAGAATAACATCTTTCATTGCAGCTGAATACCTTTATAAAAATTGGAAACAAAATTATTTAAAAAATATAATGCTCAAAAATAATTATTCAAATAAATGTTATAAGAAATTACATTACCTGTTGCTTAGAAGAGATCCAAGAGTC
Source organism: Argiope argentata (assembly GCA_026289955.1). Lineage (NCBI taxonomy): Eukaryota > Metazoa > Arthropoda > Arachnida > Araneae > Araneidae > Argiope > Argiope argentata. The sequence goes on from JAOUZG010051192.1 coordinate 3,011,611, forward strand.
ATCAATCCATCTTCAAGTTTAATTGTAGTTTCACTGGCCTCAGTGCCTTTAAGTAATAACTCACCACGATTCTTGAATTGAGAAAAGTATAAGTTTTCCACAGCCCAATCGGCAAAGATTTGATTCAACTTGGCTTCAATTTCCTTTTCTTTCTCAGCAGCAATGCAAATATCCTGTTAATATATTATTATTGAAAATATCTGTAAATAAGGGAATTAGTCAAATAAAGAAATGTTGATCAGTAGCCTTATACATCAGTGATGCATGAAATCCATATAATTTAAAAAGATTTCTGCCATATCTCAAAACTTCTTAATAGCTCATAAGCTGATTCAATAATGGTTGATATATTTTGATTTCACATGACTTCAAATAAAAAAAATCAAGACATAATAGGTGTGGTGAGGCCAATAATTCATATCATCATAACTCTAATCTAGTATTATCTAAATGTAACCTTTAAATGTGTCCAGAGTTCATTGGTGAAATAGGTAGTCTTACCATTCTACAATAATTCAAAATTGTCTTGAAATTGAAGAAAAGGTTTTCTTCAAAATGTTCTGGTAGAACTTACACTAGAAATATTAAATATTCATAAAAATGAAGCATAATGAATATTTTTTAGAAGCAATCTTTAAACCTGTTGCCCTAAAAGTTTACAGTGAAATGGCTTTGAGTTGAACATGCACATTTTTCAGATGGTCATCTGTTTAGAATATTTTAATGAAATAGCTGAATCAGCCACTTGGTATGCTTAACAGGCAAGTAAGAAAAGGCTTTCTATATAACGCATATGATGCAAAGTAAAGAAAGTTTGGTTCTGATTACTAATTATAGATTTGATTACACATTTACAGAAGTCAAAGAACCTTAAAGTTTTATTATCCTAAGAAAAAAAATAATAGTAATAAAAACTGAATCAATAGTATGCTTAAAACAGATTAAACAGACAATTAAAATATCGAAATAAAAATAATACATAATCAATAAATATATGTATTGTTGCAAAAGTATTTTACCTCAACATCATCTTTAAAAACCAATAATGGAGCTTCCATAACAGTGCCAAGAGTCCATTTTGACTGATCTTCATCAAACTTGTGATTGCACACTTTTTCAATTCTTTTCCAGTGGTTCATGGTCATTGCTTCATTTCGTAAACGAGTCAGCAATGGGCATGTGTCCTTAAAGTCTTCAATTCGCTGTTTTAGAATATTAAAGTAACTCCAATCTTTGCATCCTTTTGGAAGTCTCATGCATCTAAAAAGAAATACAAGTTACAGTAGGGCATTCAATAAAACATTTTTCTGATTTCTAAGCTGAAACATTGCATATAAAAAGCTGAGTATATTAACAATACAATGACTTCTTTTATTTTACTAGTATCCAGTGCCAAAATCATATAAACTGCGAAAAAGAAGTAAATTCTGGATATATGTTTAGGACTCTTACTATACATAAAGTATTAATTATTAACCCTTTCGCGACGGTTGCCGTATATATACGGCAGTCACTTGATGCATCACAGCGGCTGACGCCGTATATATATGGCAGCCACTTTTTCGTCCACAGCGGCTGACGCTGTATATATACGCCAGCCACTTTTTGGTCCACAGAGGCTGACGCCGTATATATACGGCAGCCACTTTTTCGTCCACAGAGGCTGACGTCATCTATATACGGCGGCGAAAACGTGGCGAAGTATAGTCAGTCACTCTATTGCGAAAAATAGCGAAGAGTGGCACAGGCGCGCGTTCGCGAAAGGGTTAATTATTTTAAATAAATTGCATCAAATTATAAGTAAATTCTTAAGAATGTTTTAAAATAAAGTATAAAAAATATCATTGGAAATCCATACCATTTTAAGGGGGAAAAATCAAAGTACAATTATGGGAGACCTGTGTATCTAAGTTCAGCATGTATCTATGGCCCCCATTCATTAAGGGCACTGGTGACCGGATGGTAAGTTCTCAGCTTGAAACCTGTTTTTCTGTGTAAAGCCGACCACCCCATCACCGCTGAACGTAGCAGGCTCGAAACTGGAGGGCTTCAGGTTCGAGATCCAATTCCACTGAACTATCACTGTGTAAGCAGATCTGGTGCACATTGAATCCATCCACGCCAAACGTCCTCCAGTTAGTAAGGTGTGGTATGATGTGGAGAGTAGGTGTCAGTTCAGGTGTTGTCCATTTTTACCTAACCATAGCTCAAAATTACAAGGTCCATTCCAAAAATAATCCTAGCATTGCTTTAAAACAGGATGTTAATATAACTAAACTAAACCAAAACTCCATTCTTTAATTGATAATAATTTATTTTTATTATTGATTTGCTTGAATGAAAGCATTTATTGTTACTTTTCCATCCATATTGAAATTTTGTCACAGAAAGCAGTGGGAAATATAATTAAAAAAACGTTTCTGGATAGGCCAGTGTAAAATTCATATCTTCTGTTCACAAAGGCAAATGAAATAATTTTCTTTGAATTCTATTATATAATTTTATTTGTATCATTAAATACTAATTAAAATGGCAAATAAGTTCCTTCGCCACATAAATTTTTAATAAAACCTATTTTTTATGAAATTGCATAGATTTTTACCAAGAGCCATATAGTTTTCTGTAACCTAGGGCCAGGGACCTAAGTATAACAGCAATAAATTCTTCATATTTGCTGTTGTTTTATGAAAGTTTTCTCAAAATGAATAGAAGGAAAACCAGAATTAAATAAACCCCACCCACCCACTTTTTTTTTTACAAAATAGTGAATAACAATAATATGTTGAAATTGCAAAAAAAAAAAAAAAAAAAATCTATAGTATTTTCAGATACAATATACAAAACTAATGTTTGGAATCAATTTCTCATATTGAATTAATTATGAAAATAGTTGTAATTTACTTACAATTTGTATATTGAAATTAAAATAATGATATGGTAAATAATTGTATTACCTGATTTCTTTCAAAAAATCATTATGATTTCAAAAGAAATTATTTAGTATAACTATTTGCGCTCATCAGTTTTACAATTTTAAACAGGTTAATAACTCAGCAATTGTACAATAAAAAAAAGTGATTTTAAGTACAAAGGTCTCTTTTATTCTACTTTGGCGATTACTATTTAGCTCATAACAAAAGTCAAAATGAAATTTAATTCCAGAAACCAACTATCAAGTATTTGCTATTTGGTTGCTTTAACTACTTGGCCTAATCTTTTTTATTGTTATACATATATACATTAAAAAAAAGAATTAATCAAGATTGCTCTTAAAATGTTAATAAAACTGAAAAATATTATCTTAATTTAATCAAAAAAAATGTAAATAGTCGAAAGGGACACCAATCTTAATTTTATTATTTTAACATGAAGGTCTATAGATTTAAAAAAAAAATCAAAGTAGAAATTTTAAGCTTCAATTTTCTCTTTGAAAATATAAATAGTGGGAAACAGAAATAAGGTGATTTTAGGATTGCTAATTTAAAGGAAATTTTTTTTGGAGTAATTTTATTATATATTACGATTATCAACAACAATCAGCTAAATTTTTAGAAGAATATACATTGATGAAACTAAAATTTTTTTATATTATAAATGTTTTTCTTTTAATCTTCTTGATACTCAGAAATAACATTAATACATTTAAAAAATTTTACGAGGACTTATTTAATGAAGTGCATAATGTAGAGTAGAAAAAGAAAAAATCTTAATACTGAACATCATTCTTACTTGGTCTGAAAATCAGTTAATTCATCAGTCATTACTTGAACATCAACATCTTTCCAAGACAGCTCATAATAACTTGTAATTTTTTTCATCACTTGATTAAATAATGCAAATAACTTTTGTAAAAGAACCATATCTTTTTTCGTCTGAGTTAGAGTAGGGTATTCCGAAATAGGAAGAGCAAAAAGTTCCTCCCCATTTCTGTAGCTTTCATATCTACCATAAAGTTTGTCAAGTCGATCCTATGAAATAAAAAAGTACATTTATGAATAAAAAAAAGTAAACCATAAATTGAGACAATTGACCAACTTTTGAAAAAAAAATGATTGTTTTTTACAAAACTTCTAAACCAAGCAATAAAGATGACAAATATTTTATTACAGAGAAAAGGTATTCGACAGTAACTTTGTTGCACATTCTAAAACTTTTTGTCATTAATTATTTGTTTATTAGTTTTAAACTGAACTTTTATTTTTAAATTGTTGAAAACGTTTTTTCAGAAGTCAAAATATTCAAATACTTTATTTATTCAAATGAAAGTAAGAAACAATTTATTTTCTGAACTCAGTATATAATCTTATTTTAGAATTATTTTTGTACTTAAATCTTATTCAAATACAAAATATATTTTTGTTTTATAATATAATTTAGTAAAAATGGGCCATTATCAATCTAGAATTTTTCTGTTTATAAAACTTCTTGAATACCTTCTTGATACTTTTCATGTTTTGATTCTCTTAATTTTGTTTTGAATTAACTTTTTAGAATATATAACTAACTTATTAGCCATTGGCTGCGTAGTAAATGAACTTTTTAGTGAAGTTTAAGAAATTTATCAATCTAATAGAAAAGCTAAAAAAAATATTTTTAAAAAAGAAGAAAAGAAAAAGAAAGAAAGACCAAAATTTTGAACAGTGTAACAATAATATGATAGCAATAATAATAATCATGAAATTCACAGTTTTTTCTAAATATATTTATAATGGAATATGTTTATACTTACAGCAAACAGATCAACTCGTTTACTTGCTTCTTCAGGTGTTATTCCAGCAACCATTGGCCCTGACTAAAAGTTTTACTAATTATTTTGAATTTAAAAAGAATGAGAAATAGTAAACTATTCAAATATTAGCATTTTATTCAATTTTCAATACTAATATCAAGTTATCATATATTTAATAATTACATATAATTTGCATAAAGAGTACAATTTTTTCATAAAAAACAAATTTTGAAATTTAACATTTAAAAAATAAAAATACACTATTACAGTTTGCATAAAATATCACATTTTAAATTTTACCTAGCATATAAAAAGTGAATTAATAGATCTTCACTCACCTCCTGATAGTCATCATTAAATTCTACAACATCAACTTTGAAAGTTTCAACGAATTGCTTAAGCATAGCTAAATATTCATATTGGTCATCAGCAAGCTCATTTGCAACTTGTCTCTGAATAATAATAATGATGACAAAAGATTAAAAAATCATTTAAGCAAATACAAACTAATATAACATTTAATTATAAAGGCTATATTTAACAAAATTATCACTATTATATTGCAGAGAATTCTTGCAGAGAAATGCAATATAAAGGGTTTTTTAAAAATGAAATATTTTTTAGAAATCCTGGCATTATTATATATTATAGCAGTCTAAAATTATTAGTACAAAATAATGCTTAATTCAATACGAAACTAATCATTGGCATTATTATATATTGTACTGAAATATTTATCATCAGAATTTTTTCCCCTTCTACAGCCACCCCCCCTAAGGCAATGCTAACACAATGTATCAGGATGTAAATTCTGTAAAACAAAAGTATTTTGGTTTTTTGGTGAAGTTTCATTTGCGAGATTTCCTAAAATTTAAAGATTTAACATCATGAAATTTTTATTCTTGTCTTAAAAATTTGGGAGTCTTCTGAAAGAATATAAAAGTCAAGTTCCACTTTCAACAGACCATGTCAATTGAGGAAATGCTAAATTTTCTAAATTTCTCTCACATGACCAAAGGTGACCAGTGAAATTCTCCATCATCTTTACAAAATGGCCAATGAAGGATCTGTAGTTGAGTTTTCAATGCATAAGATAATTATTCTTTTTATTTTGGTACCAAATTACTGAGAATTTGAGTCTATTTTCCATGTAGCATATTGAATTTTTGCTCATTCTCTCTGAGAGATAGTATGTTGCAGTTGTTCTTTGAAGCCTAAATTATTTTTTCTTAATTCAAAATAAATATTTGTAAATAACCATCGCAAATTTCTGTTTGTGCTATCTTACTCAATCTACAAAATTATCTCAATTGTAATAAATTAAAAATTCTTTAATTTGTAGTTTTCTAAGAGTTTGTAGCAAGTGAAGGTCGCGGTACGAACCTGCGACGTTTGAGCCAGTAGCCGAGCGATATACCGTTCGAGCAAAAGGGATCCTTCAGCTCGAAGGATATTATCTAGCTTATAAGGATGACGCTACAGTACTCCCCTACCAGTGAGTCGGAAGAGAGACGAACGATTTTGAAAGCGCCAAGCATATGGCGAGCATGCGAGTTTGTTGGTGCGTCGAGTTAGCAACGGCTTAAGAGGCGGCTTTAATGCGTTGAGTTAGCGACGGCTTTGGTGGCTGGTAGATGGCGCCACGACTTTTGCGGACGCTGCGTTGTCAAGGTCACCAATGTAGCAAGTGAAGTTCGCGGTACGAACCTGCGACGTTTGAGCCAGTAGCCGAGCGATATACCGTTCGAGCAAAAGGGAACCTTCAGCTCGAAGGATATTATCTAGCTTATAAGGCTGACGCTACAAGTTATTTAAAAAAGATAGTATTGATATATCTAGTATAGGTATTTTAGGAACATCAATAATTTTTCGAAATTATTGTTGTAATTATTTATTTTCATATTTTTAAAAACATCATTAGTTTTTCAGATTTGTTTATAGAAGGAATTTTATTTTCATATGTTCTGAACAAACAAAATTTCTTGACACCAACTTTTCTATTCTTATCCATCAGCATTAAAAGTCAGCATCTTAAAAAAATTATCTCATATTCATTACAATCATATGCACTAAATATTAGCAAAAAATGTTTAACATAGTTTTAGCCAGAAATTTAAATTCTTTAGACAAAACAACGATTTTTAAATTATTTAACTTCTTTCTAGGGGGTGATGATAAAAATTGCATAGCAAACTATATGTAAAGGCATTTTTCAAATAGCAAAAACATTTACTGCTTTCTTAAGTAATGAATCCAAAGCATTTGACAAACTCTTGGCCTTTTCAACTTCATCTATATCAACAGGAAAATTAAATTTCAACAGCAAAGCATATGCATCCTGAAATAAATTGATATTATTTATTTAACAGATATTTGTACATACTCAAAAAACAATTGCATGATAAAATAGTAATATATACTAGCAAAAATATTTTTTATTTATTTTCCTTCTTGGTAAATATCAATACAAGTGGTAATAAATATGCTTGATATTTCAAAATAGCAATAATGAAAAGAAATGTAATAATTTAAATTATAGTATTTGTAAAAAAAAAGAACAGGAGAAGAAATACATGAGCCTCTTTTAATTTAAGGAATGATAGCTGTAAAACTTTTATAATAAACTAGCCGCCTTTGGCGACCAGTCGGTTCGCCAGTATTAATACTCGCTAATATTTTATGTAGCTGTGTCTCATAACAGGTTTTTCAACAAAATATTTTTAAACCAAACAAATTTTGATAATCATATAATTCATTTATAGTATTATTTATTATTATTTTCTTCAGATCATCTGTTCACTGTACTACTCATCTTTCTCTTTCTGTCCGAACAATGATTGTCCCGGAATTGATATTTTACTTAAATGGTGGAGGGAAAGGTCTAAAATTCTGTTTTTATAGAATAATGAGATTCAAATTTTTATAAATGTAAACAAACTAAACAAATAAAGACACAATTGGTTTTCAAGAGATGCAAAAGCTTAAAAACAGCTTGGAAAATGCCTCGCACAGATGAAATAATGGTGACACACACACCCTTCTTTTCTTTTCTATACTTTTTTTTCTTCACTACTTTTCTTTCCATAACCCCCCTTTTTTTTCCTTTTTTCCCCTTTGTTTTAACTTTTTTTCTTCCCTGCCCAGACTTTATTTCGAGCAGGCATAGATTAAATATTCATACCGTCTAATAATAAAAACACATATTTTCTTTCTTTTTTAAGCATCCCGTTAATAATAAAAACACATATTTTCTTTCTTTTTTAAGCATGAATGAAAACCAACTGACTTGGCGTATTTCTTTCTAAACAAATCATAATTTATTACTTCCTGCTATCTAACTCAGTCGGTGTGGGGCAAGGAAATGAAGATTTTTGGTGGGAAAGTAAGAAAAGTGTCGTTTTAACTATTTTCCACGCAATTTTTTAATTATTTCTCTCCATAAGAACCATCCTCGTGTCTTAACGAAAATATTTTTAAAAAATTAGACGAATCGGTCAAGCCGTTCTCCAGTTTTGCGCTTAGCAACGCATTTCGAGTTGCATTTTTATTAATATAGATAAATAAATTATTTTCTGCATTTTATCTTCCAGCCATTACCACTTTTTACAAAATAAGATCTATCTTCTGTGATTAGTAAAATTTGTCAAAATACAATCCTTGTGAAACATGAAAATCAACCAAATATAATGGCAAACAATAAATAGATATCATATTGAACAAATATTATATAACTTTATACCATATATTAATATAAAGCTAATTTTTAATCTATACATATGGTTGTGTGGAATCTTCAATCAAGTGTCAATAATCAAAGTCATAAAGACTCTGTAAATTTAACTTACAAATCAAATCTGAATATCAAAATGGCAAAATATCCTAATTCATTTCATATTTCAATTTTAAAAATTACTATTTTGTTTAATAAAACGTTAACATAATATATTTTATTCGAATCATCTCATGAATTTGTTTAAGAGAAATTTGTATGCAATTTTTCTCTGGAACAGATACCATTAAGAATTTTTTTACAAAATCTAAAATAAAATTACCGGATGATCACCATAAAACAATAAACAAATAATTTGACTGAAAGAAACCACAATGTTTTGTTCATTCCGAAAAGATTGGGAAAAAATAAACAGGACAAGTGACAATCAACCTCAGTGTTTATTTCTAGGATAGAAATTATGCAGATATAAATTATAAATTTATAAACACACACATGCACACCCGTG
>JAOUZG010051192.1:3020677-3041178 GCA_026289955.1 Argiope argentata
TATATATATATATATATATATATATATATATATATATATAAAGTGGATTTAGTTTGAAAATAACTACAAACAGAAAAAATGAATTGCACATGTTTGTTTTTGGAGACATTTTGAAGAATGATGGTTAAAAGAAAGAATATACATTTGAAAACCTTCAGTATTATAAAGATCAAGAATCTGAAATAATCAAGAACTGCAATCTGAAGCGAAAAAATGAGGTTTCAAAATAAAGAAAGCTTTTCCTTATTTATTTCGTTGCAGCTGAAAAATAAATTGTTATATGATTGATTTAATTTGCTACATCAATAATCTAGTTTGCAATAAAGCGAAATTCATTATGACAGATCTTGCAATTCAAAGATAAAGAACAAAAACTGTAGAAGAGACATAATACTTTTCAAAGTTTTGTGCCAAAATTATCAAAGCAGCATTAGGATTTTCGAAGTGTGTTATAATTCCTTCTACAAATAATATCTTCTATCATAAAAAAAAGATCTCAAAATAAAACACAAATCATTCTAGGATAAATAAAAGCAAGATTTTGATATCAAATTTGAGGTGAAATATAAAAGCAAATAAAAATACTTATGAATATCTTTTATTCATTTTTTTATTTACAAGATTAAAATAAAAATGTTTTAATACTATATTTCATAGAAAGCCATGAACAGAAATTGTTTACTTCTTATTGTATTACAAATGCTTAAATATTTTTCAAAAAAAAAGTTAAAATCTTTTTAAAAATCTCATTTTTAAATTATTAATGTAAAGTATTTTTTTAAATTTAAATGTTTTTTTAAATGAATTCAAATGTTAATTGTATTGCTTATCATGAACAGTTTCCAATTTAATTCTATTTCCCTACAATAAAAATTTAAATATAAAACTACCTTTTAATTTAAAAAAATCTAATTTTAAATTATTAATGTAAAGTATTTTTTAGCAATTTAAATATTTTAAAATGGATGCGAATGTTAATTGCATTGTTTCTCATCAACAGTTTTCAGGGTTTTTTTTGTATTTTTCTGTGAAAATTTGAAAATATAAAACCAAATTTAATTTAAAAAATACATTGTATACTGAAAGATTTTTTAAAAATTTAATGACTGGATTTCCTACAATTTACAAAGTAGAATTTACCTTTATTGGTTCAAGTTCCATATCAATATCAATATAATTTTCCTGAACTGTTTCAAAGCAATTCATTGCCCTCTGAACATCACTTAGCTCTTTAACTGGAAGGTTTATTATTTTCTTTTTATCATCCATAAAATCAGAAATTTCAATTACTTTATTCAGATATTTTCTGTTAATTGAGTTTCCATAAGAAGTAAACCATCTACGAACTTCTTTCAAAAGATTTTCTTTTATAATATCTGAGATATAGAGGAAGAAAAAGAAAAGTAATACTTATTTACAAGACATAAAATAAATTATGTCATTGTAAACTAATAAAATAACTACATCAGTAAAGTTTAAAATAATACATAAAATCTAAACAAGATAGGCATTTTGCTAAATATTGGTTAATGGAATTTTTTTAAATAAAACCAATAATATTCAATTCAGTTTTTTTAAATATTAATTACTTAAAATTTACAATTTCAATCAACTTCTCATTATAATAAAGAAGAGCAAATTTCTTTCAAAAGATTTAAACTAAAACAGAGTTTTTAAAAGATTGAATTAACAATGGCTTTTAACAACAAATTTTATTATATCTACCTAAATCTATGTAAATTAGCTCAAAAAGTAATATAACTTCAAAATTAATAATTCTAAATAAAAATCCATCATCAGTATCTTTTTACTAAATAAATTCAGCATTTTTAACAATAGAAGGAATTTAAATGAATGTTTTTTATATAAATATTTTAACCTTAATTTCAAATTGTTTTTTATTTTTTGCACAAATGAATTTAAAAAAATAACTAAAATACATTGGTTTTAGAAAATATTTCAAGGCATATTTACCATAATTTAATTATGTTTTAAAGTAACTTTACATAGATAAATTTTTTAAATAATCTAATATGTGGATACGTTGTTTATAACTCAAAATATTTGAAATAATTTAATGCTTTGAAACAAGAAAAAGCCTTTTTAATATTTTGTATGGTTGTTATGTGGATTTCTTTAGTTAAAGTATATGCATTTATTGGAAGATAACAATATTTGATCATGAAACACACAAAAGATATTTGTTAATATTTACTCCCACCAGCTCAAGGGAAAGAAATAAAAAGTATTAGTAACTGATGTCACCCACTATAAATCACCACAAAAAGAAGTCATAATTCAATCATTTTAGCACAATCTTGGTATCTCATGTAGAATGGAGCTTAGTGTAATCTTTGAAACACTTTAAACTAGTGACCCTAAATATCTTCAACAAAAAATTTATAAAATTATAAATTTCGTAAAATTTCTAACTTAATAAATAAGATGACATAAAAAGATTGTCTTTTTTACATTTTAAGCAAAATTCATGCTATTTCAATAAAGCAAAAAAATTACCTACTGTAGTAATAAAACAATGAATAAATTAAATTGAATATGAAATAATATTTGAATTTTTCACAATATAAAAAGAATTCCACAAAACAATACAATATATTTTAAAGTTATAAATTTAGAGTTTATAAATGATTAAAATATTTCTTGTAATTTTTCCATTGAGCATTTCTGTATTGGAACTTAAGGTTAATAAATTTATTAGGGAATTTTCAATGAATTTATTAGAGATCAGTTTCGATTTCAGTAGGTCAATTAAGATGCAAAGTATTTTTTTTGTTGTTGAATTTAAGAAAAAATATTGATTAAAATAAAATACTATCAATTTATTATTCACAAAATTATATGAAATATTATGCACAAATATTATTATTTTTAAAAAAAGAAGTTTCAAAAATGTCTTAAAGTTTATTGTTTAATAAGATTCAAATTTAGATTGTAAAATAATTAAATCGCCTATCTTTAAAATGATATCAGTTTTTTTTAAATACATGATATTTTACATAACTAATAAGTAAGAATACATTAACTAATAAGTAAGAATACATAGAATTTTAAAATCAAAATCGATTTTAAATGTAGAACTTACTAGTTCGCAATTCTATGCCAGCAATTGTGTATGAAAAAGGCAATTCAGAGATTTCTTTTTCTAAATTTTTGTAATATTCAAGTTTACGTTTTAGCTCATATACATCTCGGAAAGGATTTTTCTCCATAAAATCCTAAAATAAATAAGAAAACATATTCATAATATTATGAATTATTTAAGTATCATAGAACTGTTTTATAAAAAATAATAACAAAACCTGTATTCGCTTTTCTTTATCTTGAGCCCATACATCTTTAAACTCTAAAAATATTTTGTATACTTTGGAAATTTCAGGTTGAATACTCTTTGCAGCTGTATCTAAAACAGCCAAAAGTCTTTGTGTGTCAGCCAAATCAAGTACTCGTCGATGAAATGTTATTCTGATTTCTCCAAGCTGGAGAGGTTTTGGTGGTCTTTTAGCTGTCAAAGAAAGTACAGTTACTGAATAAAAGTTAGGGCAATACTATTTCATTTACGAAATTTTATTCAAAATTATGCTATTTTTTGTGCAAAGTTTTATTTAAATAATGCAAAAGCTCTAATCCCCCCCTTTTTTTAAAAAAAAGGCAATGAAAATTTCTTTAAATCTTTCATAGACTATCATTTAAAAAAATTAAAAAATTGTGTATTAATAAAATATAATGAAAAGAAAACAGAAAAGAAAGAGAAAAGAAAAGTTAATGTAAATAACTAATGGATAAAAAGATCCACTGCAAAAAGAAAAAAAAAATAGAGTTTTCCAAAATATGAGAGAGGATTCTACTACACAAACAAAGCTTAATGAACATACTAAACATAACATCAAAAAAAAAGCTCAATAACAAACATAATAGCAACGATTCACACACAGCACAAGAAAGCTTTTAATTAAAAAATTCTATAAAATATTAAATTTTATTAAGTAATCATATAATTACATTATTAAAAAATACTGTAACTACATTAAACATACCATCGATTTCTTTCTCTCTTTTTAAGGACACATTATCAATTGTTTTCTGAATAGCTGATACACCATCATTAAGAGAAATTTGCAAATTAACCATACTAGGATCAATAGTCTAAAATAAAATCAAAAGATTGTATTTATGTATATAATTTTCTAAAATATTAATATAGAATTCATTTGATTTAAGACAGTACTTGGGGGTTTTCAATGTTTTTTAGGTTTCAAAAATACATATAAAAACTAATAATCATCCATCAGAGCATTTCTTTAAGTACTTATATATTTTCCTCTAAAATTATTCTGTAAATGAAATAAATTGAAACCACAGACATGGAAGCATTTAACATGGAAAGAAAAATCAAGAAATATTGAAAATTTAGAGATTTAAACAGTTAATATTTTGTTATTAGGGTTTTTTTTTAAAAAAAAGCAGATATGTATCATCAAAACTATCTTCAAATCCTTGACTTTCAATTTCTAATTAGTTATCTCTGCACACACATAAATCTAAGAGCAATGGTTCTTAACTTTACTATCAATTGCTTTATGTTTAATTATACTTTTATTTCTTTAAATAGTGCATTTCCTTTTACTACCCCCTTTATAAAAAATCATTAATTTATATTACCAATTCTGTACAAATCTAAATAAGGATTTGCTCATTGGAGGTTAGAGACAAATGCCTACTGAACCTAGGAAGTGCTATTTCAGACTGTAAAAACAATTAAACCTTTAATTATTAAATAAATGGCTTAGCCATGCTGATTACATGAAACTATAATATAGATCAAATCATTGTATTAAAAGCTTGAATTAATTCAAATTTATCAGTAAGCTTCCCCTGTTTCAGTGAGTTCCTTATATTTTAATCACATAAATAGTAAAAATTGATATGGCACAGGTATACTCCTTCCCGGCCGAAGCCATTCGGATATAATGATGAGCCGCCGCAAAGCAACCCCCACCGAGCACGGAAGTACAGGTTAATCAACTTAATTTTCATAAAACAATTCAAACAATCGGAAAAAGATACGAATTTAGATTCTCAAAAATTGTCACCTTGTCTCCAAGTATAGTAATTATCAAACATTTCAACAGTTATTAGATGAACATAAAAATGTAAACAATGTTAACTAAGAAAATGCTGTTAAAAAGAAAAAGATATAAACATTTCAACAGATATTAGAGGAACATAAAAATGTAAACAACGTTAACTAAGAAAATGCTGTTAAAAAGAAAAAGTATAAAACAACTACATACAAAGTAAGCTCTTGGTAACCCAAAACCAAATAACATATATACAAAATAAAGTTTCCATAAACAATATAGACATAAGAAAACTAATGTCAAAGCAAAAAAGTAAAAATTGATATGCAGAAAATTTATAAATCGTACCTATAATAATTGCAGTGGAAATTGGTGAAATTTATAGAAAAAATAACTATATCCATAACAAGTACAATAAATAATTTTTCCAAAAATTATAAATAAACTATAATTTATTAAACTATATTCTTTTAAAGCAAGAATTTAATATAATGAAAAGGAGAAACAGAAAATTTTAAAATAAAAAACAGCTTATAATACTAACAACAGTATCCTCTTGAACAACAAGATATGTCAGAAAGAGAGCTTGAGCCCCATTCAGCTTGGAATTTTCCTTTTGTCTTATAATAGGTTTAATTCTCCTAAATATAAAAATTGAAATTTTTAGATTTAGACCAATTATATACATAGAGATTCCTATATAGAATAAAAAGGAAAGAAGAGTGAATACATTGGCAAAATAAACAATTACTTAGGCAATCACAATTTTAGAGACCTTAATAACTCATGAGATACTTTTGTACAAATGAGTTTCCATTTAAAAGAAATCAACTGAACTTATTCTAATTAAGTAGTTTAATTCTTTATATTTAATTAAACTCAAGTATTGCTCAAATTAATTTAGGAGCATTTTTTAATATTATGTTCAAATAAATTACAATTGCAAATTTATTTTATGTTTTATGATTAAAAAAGTTTCCTTATAACAAAAATATCTTAGATTAAATATTACATAAATTGTGTAAAAAGTTATTGTTGCAGCTATTTTGTTTAAAATTACTCCTAAATTTTAATCATCCATTAATATTACGTGCAATATACTTAAACTTTTTAAAACTGATTTGCAGTGTTTAATATTTGCTTCTTCATCAACATTAACTTAAAACTGACATAAAATATTGGGTTTTGAAAGTTTTGAGGCGACAAAAGCTTTCAAGATTTGCACTGCTTATGAGTGTCAGAAAGTGTAATCCAACCTAGCATATAAAAAGAAAATTTTAAGCTAATTGCCCGTAGAGAATATAAATTAATCTCAAATCTTAATATGTGTGCCTAAAATGATTATCACATATTTCAAAAATTAATAAATTAATTTACTCTCTAAAATTAACTAACATTAGATTTTAATATTTTAGTTCGACAAGTAATTGGCTTAAAATTTTAAAAGAAAAAATTCTTTAACCCTTTGATATGCATGACAAGATCTATAATGAAAAATAACATAGGAAGCTTCGAAGGATAACATTATAAGTGAATAATTTAGTGCATTCAAACAATTCAGGAGCATAAAAATTAAAGCAAAAGTAAATTTTCTTTCTAAACACAAATAAAAAAAATCAAAATATTTATACCCAGAAAAACGAAAAATGCTATATAATGCATCTAAAGAGTTTTTTGCACATTTTCCTAGTGCTTTAGCTAAAAGAATTTCATAGTGTTCAAGAAAATGTTCACTTTCAACATCAAAATTTATCCAATCACCAGATCCAGTCTGTTTGGCTGAAAAAAAAAATTAACAATACATAGATAATATTCACCAAACTAAGTAGTGGAACAAACAAAACCTTCTAAGTTGAATGAAATAATTAACATTATCTTTTTATATCTTTTAAATGCTATTACTTTTTTTTAACTAAAAAGAATAAATATAAACATTCTTGAAATATTTAAAATTTAAATTAAAAAACAAACGAACAGCAGAAATAATATTTCGCCAACTTTCTCGCATATTCTTTTCTAGGAATTATTGTATTGTGCTAGAAAAAGCTTTCCATAGAATTTGCTTACAATGGTTACGAAATGCTTACTTTTGATGTGATTTAGCACTTTTACTGAATCTATTGTGTTATCATTGGAGAATTTTTTGGCGAATCTTTGCCATATCATTAAAAGTATTTAAAAATAGAATTTGTATTTAAACACGTTTTTCCCAACCAATTGAAAAAAAAAGAACTCACATAACTACGTTTGTAAACACAAAAACATGTACCAAATTTGATATATTTAAATCGTCACATTTTTAAGTTATAATGTTTTCATATTTCTGAAAGAATAGACCAACAAGTGATCAACCCCTTTCTGGATTTGATTTTTTTGGATTTTGATAAAAAAAATTGATCAAAAATTGATAGGTGTATACACTGTTGATGCTTAATAAGTATACCGAATTTTAACCATCTTGTATTCCATTTTGCAGTTATTATGTTAACTCGTATTCGAACAGCCGAACAAACAATTTTCCACTGAACAAGTTTTTTCCAAAATTTTGTTTAAAAACCGTATACCAAATTTTACCCATCTAGCGTATTTTTGAGTTACCTTTATCACAGAGGGACATTTTACAAAAATGAGTTTTTAAAACATGAAAATACATCAAATTTTTGAGTTCGAATTTTTTTGACGATTACAATTTTTTCTTTATATTTCGAGAAAGTAAAAAGAAACAATTAATAATATAAGATTTTTTTTATCGCTGTTATGAAAACGATACGCTTTAGAATGATCAATTTTTTTATTTATTTAGTCTTTCTAACACAGACAAAAATGATATCACGAAGCTAATTACGCATTAAAACACCCTTCCCATTAATTGACAACACCCAAAAAGTTTTTACTTTAATAAGAAAAGGAAAAATTTCTTTAAAAAAAAGAATTATAAAAAGTGGAATGGTTGAATAATTTAGATACATCATTTTGGTAAAATATTTGCTAATTTCTGAATTTCTGCACACTTTTTTCTAGCTTTTATTTATATTATTGAATTAAACTTTTATATTGGACTAATAAAATTATTGCAGAGAAAGAAAAGAAAGTTTGACAATTCTCAATAGAGTTTTTATATTATTGTTTGTCTCCAATTATATAAAACTGTATTCAGGCACTATCCTAGAGATTGAAAATACAATAAAACCTCTTTATAGGGACGATAATTTGTGTCTAGCAAAATCAGCTGTTCAATGGGGGTTTGATATTTGTGTGATTTTCCAGACTTCATAAAATAAAAGCTGATTCTTTATTAATGATACAGTAAATTTTAGTTTAATACTTATCTAAAAAAAGAACTTAAATAAAAAATTTCTAAATTTTTCTGAAAAAAGAAAGCAATTTAGGCTTGCTTAGATCATTGAATTTTTTAAAAATTTTGTTTCTTAATTACAAAAATTAACTCCTAATTATTTCAAGGAAAAGGATAATATGTTTGCCACAAAGCCATTTGAACTAATGATTCACTTATTTGCAAAATTTAAGTAGTCTTCAAAAATGGTTTTTTTTTGGTGATTACTTATAATCATACTGTTGTAACCTTTTTATATATTGGCCCACCCATAAAATAAAATTCTATAAAAATACACTTTTTATAGTTTTAAATTTAAAGTTTTAAAGCTCAAAATAAATCAAGTTCTTACCAGTTGTCTGCTTTTGTGCTTCTAGGTTACCCCCATACAAATCAATATTCAAACTTTCGGTATAAGCCATTTTCCCTTCTTCTAGCAAAAAAGATAGGAGTTCATCTACTATCTTATCAAAACAAAGGCATTTAAAGAATAATGTTTCTTCTCCAGTTTTGCAAATTCCCTAAATAAAAAAATAATTATCAAACATCTGAACTGATTGCAATATAAGATTTGATCAAATTATTTATCATATATATTTATGTGTATTAAGTATGATGAGATTTTTAGATAGACAGTTATATTAAAAAAATATGTCTTTTTCCTTCATTAAAAGATATTATATAATTAAATTAAATTTACCATGATACTTGCGTTTTTTTTAATTTACTTACCAATTCTCTTGATATGCAAATGATCAGAATGGGATATCTGATATTAAAATATAATAGAAGAATCTATTTGCTTTCTGTTTTTATTTAACAAGAAAATTTCAAATACTTTTTCCCTTTGTGGTACTACAACCAAGACAAATATACTTTTCTTTTTTCTCTGTGAAGGCCAAAGTTAAAATTCTAGTTTCTACTTACCCTTAAAAATAACCCTTTTAGATTTATCAGAATTAAAACAAATATTTTACAATGCAAAAAGCAAAAATCATGAATTTTATTTCTTATATACATGTTTATGATATTTGCTTGTTTCTACTACATAGTAAAAAAATTTTGTGATGATTTTTATAGTTACCTTCATTTTATGGCAGTAAATAATGCTTTATGCTATAGCAAAAATTATTTGATTATATATCAAAAATAGTTATATATTTCTTTTAAATTAGATAATTTAACTATAAGAAATTGGAAAATGTAATCATAGATCTTTCATTGTTTGGCTTCTGAAAGTTTGATATTTATTTCAATTAATTTCTTAATGAGATAAAAATATAAATAAAAATTTCTTAATTAAAATGACAGATTTGGGCATAATAATTTCCATTATATTGTTATACCGGGTTTTATTATGAGTCTAATAATTTTTTATTGATTATATTTGAAAAATACGTTTTTATAATGATTATTCTAAATTTTTTATAATTATTTTTTTATTCCAGTACTATAAAATATTATATTCTGTAACTTTAAAAAAAAGAACTAATAATGTCAATACAAAATTACATAAAAAATATTATTTTTTAAAGATAATAATATTTTTTAATTTTATTTAATATTATTTATTTTTAATAAATAATATGGTTTGTTGCTTTGGTAATTTTTTTTCCACATCACAAAAACAACCTTTTTTTTCTTCAATAATTTGAAACCAAAAATTGATTAGATACAGTTAAAGGAAATTAAAGAAAAAAAATCTCGATTTCATATATTTTTGAGATAAAGAAGGTTTGCATTTGAATGTTATAAATTCGAACACAATAGAATATATATAAATGATTGAATATATTGGAACTATTTAACAAACTAGTATTTTTAATTGTATATAATTGCTGATCCTGCATAATATTTTGCTCTCGGAAGAGAAGCGTCTCGCTGGACTAGCGGATTAGTGAGCTGTGTTTGCGTTTGCTGTTAACGTTGTATTATTGAGCACGCTGCGATTTACTGTTGCTGTTCTATACGATATCTGTTTTGCAACCTCTTTTTTTACTGTGCGTAAGACTTGCATTTACATTGTAAGTGACTGTTGACTGCTGGATTGTATTTATCTGAAATTTTTATTTTATCCATTATCCTGTAAATAGCTGTAAATAAATTTGTTGTGCTGTCCTCAAGTAAAATCCATTTAATCCGAACCCTTTAGGCTAAAAAAACGTAACAATATATATATGTGTGTGTGTGTGTGTGTGTGTGAATTTTTTTAACCCAAACTAAACAAACGAACTAAACTCCATCATATTTTTTTATAATAAATTAATTATAATTAAAAAAACATTTTGCAAAAGTATTTTTTGTACAAGAAAATTAAAACAACTTACTTCCACATAACTAACAAAATCTTCAGGATCACATGGCTTAGAAGAAAGTTGGAAAAGAAACACATTACCAATGCTGTCTAATAAAGAATTTAGCCTTGCATCATTCGTGCCACTTGCCTAGAATGAAACAGATCTCCACTTATTTAATTTAAAGGATTTTAAATCATTATATAAAATCATTGTAATATGAAAATTATGGAATTATTTTTAAAAATTATGAGATGTAAAAAGAAAACTGAAAAAAAAATCGATTTGTAAGTAAGGGATTGATAATTATTACGAATCATATACCTTATATATTACAAATTCAAGATTTTCAATGCTTTTCTTTACATTTATAATATAATCATCAATATTTGCTGATAACCACTGTAAATATGTTACTCCTGGTCTTAAAGCACATTCCACCTGAAATGTACAGAAATAAATTAATGGAAAAGATATATTAAAAACATTCTAGTAAGGATATTATTTCAAACTGTATTTATTTTCTGAAATATAATAATTTTCTGACTTACTCTTCTCACAACAGGAGAAATAAGAGGTTCAAAAATTGGAGGAATTTTAGAAATTGCCCTCCTAAATTTATGAAGAAGCTCCTGGGAAAACAAAATCATTAATTCAATCAGTAAATATGAGCATTTTAAATATATGTTTATTCTTTAAAAAAAGAATTTTTTACCATGTATAATTTTAATAATATAAAAAAAGCTGTTTATTTATGTATAATTTTATGAATATAAAAAAAAGCATTTTCATATTATGAATATCATTCTAAAAAGTAACATATATTTTACAAATAAGAAAGGCAGCAAATTTCACTGTCTTTCCTCTTCATCTCTCTTAAATTGCAGATTTGAATGACAATCTAAATTATTATAAATGTTCTCTCAAATAGATTTGGTATTGCCACAAGCTATTACCATAAATTATACAGACATAAAAAGAAGGGGGATCAGAACATCCTTTTAAATATATTCTAGTTAAAAATTAATCTAGAAATTAATCTAAAAGTGACAAATCAATCTAATTAACTATCTATTTTTATAAAATTAAATTTGAAATTAACATTTTGATTCACTTATCAGGTCTGAATTATTTTCTGAAGGCCATTACATTTGCGCAGAATCCTACTTTTTAATGCTTTTGTGAATCAAATGGCACAGAAAAAGATTTTCTTTTTTAGATTTGATTTTTACGCTTTTTTGTGAAAATTCTGATTTCTAATGATACCATCACAAATCATAAAGCAATACTTTTAAAATAGCTCACTGAATAATTCTTTCTAATACTTAAACCTTTCAGTTTAAACTTTTCTCTTGAGAATAATAGTTTTTATTTAAATATGGAAACATGGAGTTAAAACTTCCACCTCTTATTCCTCATCTTTACACAGAATATATTCAATTAAAAATTTATGAGTCTTGGATAATCAGGTCAACAACTAATGAAACAAAATTCTTGTTATTTTTTTTTAGTATTTAACTATTTTTCATGACAATTTTATTCTATAAGTAATCCTGATCTAAAATTAAATATAAACAGAAGGTAATAACTTATGTTTGAAAATGCTAATTTTTAAAACTTATAACTATTTTTTCCTTTTCATTTCGTCTATGAAACCAAAATTATTTTAATATCAAACAATTTTTATCAATTATATAACTTGACAATATACTTAAACTCAGTGTAATTAACTAAATTATGAATGTTATTGTATAAACAAAGTTTATTCATTTTAAATACAAATTTATAAAATAATACTCATTTCTAATACATTCATACACATATGTATGTATGTGTGCGTAATGATATTTTAAACTCTAATTTCAGTTGTAATTAATTTCTAAGATTTTGTTTTAATTTAGTTCATAGCAACTTCATTCTAAAATATTTTATTAATTAATGATCCATTCCCCTTTTTCTATTTAATAAATTAATAATTTCCAGGTGAAGAGTGAATGAATAATAAACCACTGATTGCTGCCACAGAGAAAGATATTTTTCTCTGTGATTCCTGTGTTTCTCTTGTCAAGATCAAATGTATAAAAATTCCTTTTAGAAATCTACACATGTGATTTATGAGAATATCATAGTATATAAGACCAGAGATAAATGTTTCGACCCTTTTTATGCCTTTTTGTGCTGGCACTGCTGGAATAAAACAGAATTAAAAAGTCAATATATGTTTTCAACATGATTTTGTACTTTTGTACCACAATTCCAAATTAATATGGATTACACAACACATATATTACATATAAAAATATGAAATAGATAAAATTCAAATACCTGCATTTTGACTTTAGATTTCATTAATCGGTCAAAATTAGAAAGTAAAAATTTTCCTTCATCAGGTATATTTAACTGTAATTCTATCATAGATTTTGAATCTTTTAGCATCATATATAAAGTATCAGTAAAATTAACTTCCCAGTCCTCAGGGCCTGCTTCGGTCGATTTTGTTATCAGAATAGACTTCTGTAACTCTATAAAATAAAAATAATAATGGTGATAATTTACAAAGAATAAATAGATTATTAATAATTTTAATTTATAATACAATTTTAAAATATTTTATCACTGTGCTTCTCGATTTATTTTATTCCATTATTTACTATCAATTAAAAAAGTATCCTTCAAACATTTTAGAAGAAATAATCTAATGTGCTGCTTTCTTACTTTAAAAAAAATCTGAGAAATTTGTTCAGTGGAATAATATTACATACAAATAATTTAAATATACAATACAAGAGAAAGAAAATCAAGCAGCATTTTTCTTTTATGATTTTAACAAATATTTTCAAACAGTTATGCCATATTATTCATCCATCTTTTTTTGATGAAGGAGAGACAGCTTTCCTTCTATTTTAGAAACCGTTCCTGAGTTTTCAAAATATTAGGCATTTTTTTTTTGCATCTCAAATGTATATAGATGATATGAAAAAATAAGTAAAACAAAGTATAATTATTAAACAATATAATTTGCATAGTTAATATCTTAAAGGTGAAGATGCCGAACCTTAATCAGACCTTAGCATGTTATATGACAAATAACTTCCTAACATTCATTCAACTAATCTACTAAACTAATATATTGCTATAGCTTCAAATGTGATTATTATACACTATAGTTATTATGAATAATATCAATAAGTGTATATATGAATTGAAAATATTACAATGTTCAATTATTATAGTTTTAAAAAAAGAAGTATTTATGTGTGTGTTAATGTGATCCAAATTTATCACCTAGACAAACATGAAATTTTGTACATAGGTAGCCTAGCTGTGTCTGGTTGCGTCATGTGGCCCTATTTTAAAATTTAATATAGAAAATTTATTAATTTTTGTTGTTGTTGTTAGATATGATTTTCTCCTGAGATGGTAAATGGTAATTATGTGTCTCTACTTGTATTAGAAAAAAAAATTAGAAATTATAGCACTTTTTTTATAACTGAAAACAGCCCTTTCTAGTTATCTATGGAAGGTTGCTTGGAAAATAATGGGGAAACAATTATCATCATATCATTTAAAAATAAAAGCCTTTTCTAAAAAATAAATAAATTGACATGCTTTAAATA
The DNA here is from genome assembly GCA_026289955.1 of Argiope argentata. Taxonomy (NCBI): domain Eukaryota; kingdom Metazoa; phylum Arthropoda; class Arachnida; order Araneae; family Araneidae; genus Argiope; species Argiope argentata. The sequence goes on from JAOUZG010051192.1 coordinate 3,035,022, forward strand.
AATGACTTTTTAAATATGTAACAATCTGTAATAACTACTTATACTGTTTTATATAAGCTAGCATTTTAATAACTTCCATTTTTATTTTGTTTTGGTAAAAAAGATACAAGCTATATACAGCAAATTTTATACAATATGACGTTATATGAGTAAAATTCATGTAAAGGCATAAAATAAATTAAAGCTCTTGAATTTATTTTGCACAAGCTTGTATAGGGTGGCTTTCTTAGTATTGAAATATTTTATATAATACATTATAAATGCTTAAAAATTAATTAAATCTCAAACATTTTACAGTAACTAAATTGGTATTTTGAAATATAGGAATATGTAGGTAAAATATAGAAGTGTGGATAAGTATAAATATGAAATTATATATACAAATATTTGAAATGGATGATTAATTTTTTTTACAGATTTTGCATTATGCGTATTAAAAGCAATTTTCTGAGTTTATGATTAGAAAAAGAAAAACAAAGAACATTTTTCTCACCAGAAGTGGCATTTTTAATTTTCCTGCAATATGCATTATGATGAAGAATCATGTATTCAGTTAAAATTTCAGCTAAGGCATTATAAGTCTGTGCAACTCTTTGCTGATCTTGAGGTCGCAGTATATCAATGTGTGGCTTAAAAAAATAATATTGAATGTTTAATTTACTGAAATTAAATTTTGATTAAAAGTTTAAAACAATGTAATTAAATTCTTTATGCATCAATTACAGAAATATTCAGAATTTGAATTAATGAAAATAATTTTTTTTTGAAAATATAATGCTTTGAAATAATTTTTGCACAAAATATTTGTAAATAACTTTCAACATAATTATTTAATTATCCAGTTTGAACAATATAAACCCAATGAATTATTGTAAATATGAAATTATAAGTACAATAAATATTAATATAACAAATGCAACATAATAAAATGCAAAATCTAGATAATTGTAGATGTTATAATTTGATACAAATAACACAATCTCAAAACAGAATATGCTATATTAATTCAACAATGAAATAGAAGAAATAATAATCCTTAACAAAAAAGTAGGAAAGTTCATAATAACAGTAGCAATAAATAAATTGGCATTCGATTCTAATTTCACGAATAAACATTTATAGAATAATAACTATTCACACTACAGATATAACCATGAAAAAGGTTGAAGGGTAGTAAATAAATTTTGTTATTATTATGATGATCTCGAATTCTTTTCATCACTCTTTTTTAAAATTTCAAATTGATAAATTTTATCTACTGCTAATCAACATTAAATAAAAAATTACTAATGATTTTTGGAGTGTGAAAAAAGCAGGAGGACAGGAGCTAAAATAGATGTTTTAGAAGGTACTGTAAATCTTAAAATTAAAAGCTCCAGTCTTTAAAACTATTTTTGTCAAGAAAAACACATTTTTGTAATGAAAGCAGTTGTTTTTATCTTCATTAGAAAACTTAGAGGAAAACCTTCAAGTAAGCTTCAAAAATGTCAAATTACAGCCAATAAAAATGAAGACAAAGATAGAAGAGAATTTCCATATCAGCTACATATATGTTAAAGTGCTGCTTTGAACTTTATAAAAAATTCTAGTAGTCAGGAAAATAAAGAAGACGAGAAACCTAAAAATCCTGATGGAACGCCATCAAAGAACTATCATTGGGGAATTAAAAAAAACATTAAAAAAAAAAGATGGAAGAACTGCCTACAGTAACAACAACAAAAAAAAAAAAGAAGTTTGTATTTAGAAAATGGATGTCTCAACAGATTGAAAAGCCCATTGAATGATGATTGAAATAGTTTTAAAACATATTCATGGAATTCAGAATAGATTTCCATCATATAAAATTTTCAAATAAAAAAATTAATTTTGATGGCTTGGATTGCTACCAATATTATTGACTTTGAAGATTATGATGAAAACACTTATTCTATCCAATAGATAGTATAAAAGAGTTTAATTACTTGATTGGCAGTCGGATATGGAGGAAGAAGAATAGTGTCCTAGTGACAGACAGAAACACACCAACTATATCCAATTCTTGAATTCATTTATTTTTCCTATGAGATTGAAGTAAGTGGAAATGACTGGATTTTTCTATATAATGAGGATTATGTGGAAACAGAGTATAATTAACACAGTAAATGGTTGCTAAAAATTGTTTTGCTTCAAATAATGCTTAGATTTTGTAAATACATGCTAAAAGCCAAGATCTCAGCATTGTAGACAACAAATCAGCAAGGATTGCAGCAATGTTGACAACAATCAGCAGCTTATGAGGAAACCAAGTAGTTTGAAGCTGTTGTTTAGTTTCAGAGAGTTTTGAATGCCTTATGCAAGAATTGATTGACAAGTGATTTGATGCCAAACCTTTGAAGTGATTAAAGTCAATGATGCAAAAATCTCCCATTAATAAGACTTATTTGTACTATTTAGAAGTGCCTTCTTATTTTTTCAGAGTATAATATAGTTAAAACTAATTTTCTTTTTTTCAGATAAATAACTTGTATTTTGTTTTGTTTCAAGTTTCAATTTCAGTTATGTTTATAAACAAGTTTTTAAAGTAGTATTCATTAAACTTTTTTGAAAAAAAAATATCCTTCTTTTAATTAAAAAAATTCTTGTATTTCTATTTTTTCACATAGTATTATATACTAGAAAATTCTTGAATCTTTCTACTTTTTTGCACAGTATTATTTGTTATATACATATGAGTTAAATAACCATATTACTAATATGTTTTTTAAAAAATATATCTTAAAATATACTATATTAAAACCAAATTTATATAAGAACGGATTCCCCCCCCCAATACATATTTCTATATTTCTTCTTTATGCTTATTGTATCTATAAAATAACTAAACATAAATTTAGAAATGTATCTCTTGCAGAAGTGCAATAAATGCAACAAGAAATGAAACTTCTATCTAAGTACCTTCAATAATTCCATAGGAGTTTCAATTCGTTTGAAAAGAACTCTAGCCCATGATATTTTGCCTGCAAATGGAGCCTTTATTGGTTTTTTAACAGCTACTTTAGAGTTGTAAATCTACAAATTTAAATAATATTTTTAAATTAGGATAAATGTATTATAAATTCAAAAGGAAACAAATCTTAAATTTAACCAGATAACATTAAAAATGTTACCGACCCTTTTAATTGTATCCATCTCTTGTTCAAAATACTTAAAAAGGTGCACATATTGACTAGTAGTATCCAAACCAGATATTTGAAGGTCCTGGAATCTACAAAATGAGTCCAAAAATTATTGATATACATATCTATATATAAATAAAGTATATTTTAAAGGTGTAGAGAATTTTCCTTAAAAAATATTCTAAAAGAAAACCTTAATTGACTTGCATTATAAAATTCATAGTTTTACAAATTAATGATTTCGCTCTCTAAAAAAATATTTAAACATAAATAGCATAAAAATTAAATTGCTGAAATTCTTATTAATAACTGAATTAATTTATACTTTTTTCAGAATTACTTGTTCACAAATTTTTTAAGAAATTCACTTATTGCCAAATATGTATACACACAGCATATTTTTATGAACAGGATCTTATTATATCTTTTCTTTTATAGCTTAAATCCAGGAAATTTTTTGAATGAATCCTAATAGCAGAAAATCTATAATCAGTAAATGAAGTACTAATAATTAAAAAATAGTAAGATTATTTAACCAATATTTAATTTAATGACAAATTCACTAACATTTTTCTTTAATTGTGACTAAATGATAAAATTAAAAAATTATAGTTAACCACTTACCTTTTTAAAGATAGGATAGATTGATGTACACCTTTTATATTAAGGAATTGGTTATTTATATACTGCTGTAAGTTTTCCTATAATAAAGCAATAAAAAAGTTATTTTCTAAATAATTAAAAGAGAAATGTCGGTAATATAACTAATGCATGAAACAGATAACTAGGTCTATTGTAAATGCAGTAAAATTTAAGATGAGATTATTTCTGAAAATAAATAATAACAAAATAATAACATAAAAGAAATTAAATTGAGTAATAATGAATAGGTGAGCAAGCAAATTTCTTCAAATAAAGATATTTGAAAGCAAATAAAAGTATATGTTTTGATAATCATAAATTTTTTCATCAAATAAAATAAAAACATACTTTGAGTTCAGCAATCTGATTTTTGAATTCTCTGTAGTCACTAATGAAATCCATTTTCCGGTGGTCAAGAAGATCATATGTTTTTCCTTTTATACCATTCACAATAGAATTAAGCTTAGAAGTATGTACTTCAATACCTTCAGCATGACACTTATATAAAACAGAGAGTTCATCAATGGTGTCAAACATTTCACAGATCTAAAGAGGAAATATTATATCTTTATAAAGCTAGAAATAATAAAAATATTTTTTAAATTTATTTTGTAAACAATGTTTGACTATCACTTTTATTAGATTTCTTTTTAAAAAAATTTTCTTTTAAATTTTGACCATACTACTTTTTTTCTTCTGAGAATGAAACAAAAAATATGTTCACAAAAATGTTTTCAAAACAGGAAGAATAAATAACAACAAACAAAAATTACATTAAATTATAATATATTATGTTTGATTAGTAAATTATTTTTTAAAGAAAATAAGAAAGGTTATAAATTTATGTATGTTAACAGGTAAAGTGGAAATTCAGTTAATCTGCAAATTGGCAAGCTAATCTGCACTTAATTAGAGTTATCCATCAAAGCATGAAAAATTTTCATTTCTCATATTACTTAAGTAATTTGCAAATTACATAGATAATCTGCATATTAAAAACTAGACCCTCATTAAAATGAATATAAGATCTATTTTGGAATTACAGTAACATTTCTGTTCACTTAAATTAAATAGTGTTTATTTATTTTTAATATCTGAAGTATCAAGCTAATACAATTGAACAATCATCACATTCACTGATAAAGTCAATCATACCTCAAGTGAAAAATTTCAATGCAAACAATAAATGGTTCAATATATTATTGCAGTTAAGAAAATGAATCTGAGAAACATATGATAAAATCATGCTTGTTTATTAGTGCAATCTAAAGATTGACGATACTTTAAACAACATTAGCAACTGGTTTTTGAGGCAAGCACACCAATTTGTGGTGGATTTAGATTTGTAATCACATTTTTTGAAAGCCTACCTGATATGAAGGGTTTGTTTTATAGCTGTTTTAGAGGCTTACTAAGTTATTTTAACAGGAGGGACATCTTCTTTCAGTAAAAATCTTTCTTTCAAAACACTGAATTCTTTTCTTTCACACAATTGTTTTATAGTACCCTTTTTAGTATTAAGTGAATAACACTCATCCTCTGTTTTGCTAAGAATAACAGCTAAAAATTGAAAAGACATCAGTTTTTGCTATGTATACAATGATAAACACGCTTTTTAACTATGTGTAAGTCATTAATGTGCCCATTACCTAGTTAAAATGAAAAAAATAATTTAATTTTGCATTTTAAAGAAAAAGAAATCCTTTAACCTGTCCATTAACAGCTTTTGAGTATTAACTATATATATAGCTCATATATATTGCTCATTTCATAATCATGAGACTGGACCTTATAACTTATTTAATTGCAGAAAAAAGTGATGTGAAGTAAGGTATACAGTTTTGGAATTCTTTGTTTGGTCTTGAACTTGACTTTTCCCCCCTCAGATCTATTTTTACAAAAACATACTTATTGGTGCATGAGTAATAATGAAGGTTCTTTCCATATTTAAGAATTAACACTATATATATATATATATATATATATATAAATTTTGATTGGAAGTAAATTGCAGAGTCATGGCTTAAAATCAGTGAGAGGGCAAGTTGAACCTTTTAATTTTAATTTATTCTATCTTAAGAGGACAGTACAAAAGACACAAACACACAAGAAGGCATAAAGAGAGAACAAAATCATTTAACTTGGTCTTATATACCATGATGCCTTCATAAATCAGACACGAATAGATTTCTTAGAGGAATTATCAATCATTTTGACCTTGCATGACCTTCAACAAGAGAAACATAGGAATCCTTTAAAAGAATCTATTTACATCAGTAATTTATTATCCATTCATTCAACATGTGGAGTCATTAATGACTCATTATCTTTATACTTCATTTGATTTATTAAATAGAAAA
>JAOUZG010051192.1:3046178-3085539 GCA_026289955.1 Argiope argentata
ATAAAAGAATTTGAGGAACATTACTTTTTTTAAATGTAACAGTTCATTAAAATAAATGCATATCAATTTTTATAGTGTTATATAAAGTAGCATACTCCTCCAGCATAACTCCTTTTACACTTAAATTGTTGCCATAGAGTGACATTGTTTGCCAATTGGACTTATTGCAGTTAATTATGTGTTTATATAATGGTAGCTACTAATTCTGCAGCTTTATCAGCATCTAAATAGGTAAAACAAAACAAAACATATATACTTCAAAAGCATACAATTTTTGCATTCAGTACATAAAAGGCTTACACTTCATATTATAATTGGTTACTATTCTAAAGTATTTTGAGAGGCAGATGCTTAATGAATAGGGTGATATAGATTTTCTAGTTTTCCAGGTGGAGTTTTTAGATTCATAGTGATGGTCTGAGATAGATTAAATTTTAATTTAACATACGAGAAACAATTTGATCAGGAAAAACAATCTAAAGGCTCTTAGGTCTCGAATAGTTCAATTTTCTTAATGCACCTACTGATTAGGTTCTCTGCATAGCAAAAATAATAGGAAACAAATAAATAATTAATTCCCTTACATATATATTTAAAAAATATTAATAATTTTAATGGATTATAAAACTTATTACCTACCTATATGAAATGGTTTTTCTTTTTGATAGAAAAATAACAAGAGGGAATCTTTGGATTCTTCAAAACCTTGTAATAAATTAGGGCCCTAAAAAATTTAAGCCAAAGCAATATTTAACAAATTTTTGCAATAAACATATTTTTTTAAGTTATAACTTTCAATGAAAAAAAGTTTTACTTAAAAATAATGGTGCGGTAATATAAATAGAAATATTTCAGCCATGATTTATCAAAATTGATATTAGATTAATCTTGTCAAGATCTTATTGCTTGTAAACATCTAATTGAATAATGAAATATGACAATGGAATTGTACCATGTTTGTGGCCTAATCAAAAATTAATAGAGCACAGAAACTTAAATAGACGCAAATGAGATTATACTAAAGAAAGTACTGCCATTAAAAGATTCAAAAGATATTTAAAAAATACACAATTTAAATAAGCAACTAAAAATATTTTTAAAAAATCAAAACAACTTTTATTACATCATAGTAAAACACTGACAATAGTACATTCAAATTAATCTCTTTTACTTACATCCGGAGAACATAGTGAAGAATTTTCCACTTCACCTTCTGTCATATTGAAGTGATATGAAACAATTGAAAAAATCTTCCGATGTTCATCAGTAACAACATCATGATTAAGTTTCCGAAACGCCTATACAAGATAATTAATGCAAATTATGAGTTAAAATAATGTAATTATTCTTTGCAATAAATTCAGTATGACAGGAGAGAGCATCACCCCCTTTTCACTAAGGATATTTAGCGCCAAATATGACAACCCAATGTTGTCGTTGGGAGATATCTTCCTCCAGATGCAAGGAGATAAGATGCAAGAACGCGGGGAGTTGGCGATTTTGAGAAGTGCACCAAGGGGATGATGTTCTCTACAGATCAACCATTAATTATAATATTTCAAAATATATGATTAATAGCAATTTTTCATGAAGATTTTCATAATAAATAATCTATTGTTCAGTCCTAATGTGTATTGTACTGAAAAGCAAAATATATTAGTTTTATATTATAGTATAAATCTATAAAAATCTTAATATTTTAGAAGACAGATAAAAAAGTAAGATCTTATGCCAATACTGTAAAATGAGAGAAGAATAGATTTTTGCATGAGCTTCATTGATTAGCAAAAAATGTACAAGAACAAGTCATTTTTTAAAATTTTATATAATTATTTCATACATCAAAGAATTAAAAAAATTATCATATTCATTTCACAATTTGGAACAAATTAAAATAGCAGTGAACATTATTATTTTATTATTAGCAGTTAGCAGTGAACATTATTATTATTTTAATTGTATCTTGCCAGTAAACATAAATTAAGACCAAGAAATCCATTTCTGAATAGAAAAAGAGGGTACTTTTAGTTTACTTCAATAACAGTAAACACCATGTTTAAAGTTTGAAAAAAATAATTTTTCTGATAGAATGAGAATACCAATGACTGCAAGTGTACAAAATCCACTCCTGTTTTTATTACATAATAACCTCATGCCATTAAATTTGAGAGAAATATTAAATTCTATGACATAAAATTGCTGCATTTGATGATTTTAAAATTCTGTTAAAAATAAGAAAAATGCTAAGTAGCAAAAGATATGCACCTTTAGTTTGGGATCAGCAAGTATACCAGACTTCCTCCCAGGTTGCCCTAACATGGCAGCAACATTAATACTTGTTCGCCTACGTGAAGGCTGTCTTAGAGATGGAAGTTTTAATTCCCCCTCCATCACAAGATACTATAAAATAAAATTATAAATATGGAAGAAATCATAATTAATAATATATAAAGGCACAAACAAGATTCCATATTACATTCTTAATAAATAATAAAAGTTTCACTTCATAATTTATTAACACAAATTTACTAATTAAATTCAGTCAGATGGTGCTCTAATAAAAAATTAAACTAGTGCTGTTTTTTAACTTCATAATTTTATATAATAAGAACAGTCTATGAATAGTGTACTTGATTAAGTTAGTGCCTCTTCCATTTTTCATGCTACCATCCTACATCACAGAGAAGATATTTGATTTTTTAAATTTATACCAAGTCTAAGTATATAATGGATCTTTGGAAAATTAGGACTTCAGTCAGTTAAAGTTTGGTTGGCATTGCACAATAATCCATTTGCTAGCTTTAATATTTTTTTAAAAATACTTTAAAAACTATTTTCTTTTTAAGATTGTCGAACAAATTTCTACAAAGCATACTCCCACAACCTTAATCTTGAAATACTTTTCTTCCCCTCCCGCCTCCAATTTGAAACAAATAAATAACAACAAAATGAGTTGGAAGTAAATGAGTGTTTTTAAAATCATTTCTTTTTAAATACCTCAAATGAATTTGCCCAATCAAAATATAAAGCCACAATTTAAATAATAATGAAGTTAAATGATTAGTTACTTCAGAGTTGGGCTAATAAAATGGGAAATTAATGAAGTTTTTCATAATTTTGTGAAAGTGCATGGAGATATTAAACCTATATCTATGAAGAATTTTACCTTATATATTTCATTAATCATATAAAAAATGAACGTAACTATTATAAAAGGCCAGTAGAATATGGTATAAGGTTAATCACCATCATGGGCTTTGCATTGAGCCTTCTTATGTGCTATATAATATTTTTGAACATTGAAAAACTATATTTAAGTATTTTATTGCTTGATTGAGCAAATTTTCATTAAAGAAACATACGCTAATATAATGGACTTAGCTAACAAATATTTAAATTCCAATCAAATCAATCAATAATAACTATTTGTTAATATTATTCAAGTTTTAGCAATGAATATTTCAAAGAACAAACCCATAAAGTGATGTTTTTGGCAAATTTAGTAGAATTGAATCTTATTCCTATTGATTAGTGTCACTGCAGAAAGGATGAATTAAAAAAAATGTAAAGTAGCAAAAGCTACCAGGAGCAGTAAAAGATTTACAAGAGGAATAAAGAAGAATGGGGAAAAAAACCTCTAAAAGTCAGAACTTTTATGTATTTATGAGTGATTTGTAAAGCAAGGTTTTCATTATTGTGTTCATACACAATTAATGCACATAACTTTTTTAAAAAACTTTTCACTGAACTGATCATGTATATTTACTGAAAACATGCAATTAATAACCGAAAATTCCATGTTAATAGATACTTTTGCAACTGAAATTTGACTATGTTTGTAAATGTTATGCAGTTAAATATAAATACAAAGTTTTTTGTTGAAAAAAAATTAAAGACAATGTTTCGGAGATAAATAGGTGATATATCAAGAACCATTCTTATCAAAGACTCCAAAAAATATATATCACATATTAATAATATATCAAAAATGTATATAGTTTTTGTTAGACTTGATCAACTTCAAGAGGAACATTGTATGGTATGGCAATGATCGTTTAACAACAATCTGTACAGATTGTTGTTAACGATCATTGCAGATATTTTTGTACAGATTATAATTGTATACTATATTTTATTTTAAGGAACTTGTAACTCTCCAGATGCCAGTCACTTTTTGTCAAACATCAATAAAAAATTTTTTTTAATGAATTTAGCAGATAAACACAATATAAAATTTCATTAAGTCAAGAGAAATTTTAAAATTGATATCAAAAGAAACCTAAATCACATGTAAATAATAAAAGGTAATTTACTCTAGAAATATCTTACATTTTCGACCAACAAAACTTTAAAATTGTCAAGAAATAATAATTATAAATCATATTAAAGAAAGTTCAAAAGATAACAAACTATTTTATATAAAGTGAATGGCTATAAAATATATTAATCTGCAGAAGGGAGATAAACATCATACTCTGTATTAAAACATAACATAGAAATATCTTTTATATTAAATCTTAGAAAGAGCATGACTGATTAAAAAAGAAATTTCAAGAGATTATTCAAAAGATAATTATTCAATATACTTTTTGTCAAAAATTAGCATTGAAAATTTTTGATCAAAGTTCATCAATATGAAGATGAATGATATGCATGAATACGAATATGAATCTAATTGAGAATAACATTTCTTGTTTTTATAAAGACACAATTATTCACATGTGAATATAAAAGATAGATCAAAAGATTAATATATGATGAGCAGCAAATACTAACAAATAAGTGATCGTTCAGGAATAATAAGGTAACTAAAAAGAAAAAAAAAGTATCAATTGAAATGTGGCTTCCTATTCAATATCATAAGACAGGAAAGATTTATAATTTTAAGATAAATATGAGTTCATGCTGCAATGAGATTGACTTTTTAAATAATATAGCCATAATAATAATTCAGCAATTAATTGGGTATTTATATTCTAACAAAATAATTTTTGCAATATGATCAAATATGAATTAAATTATTAGCATTTATGTCTTAAAACTTATCTTATTTTTATTCAAAACCTGAAATCTCTAGGAATATAAATTTGTCATCTTCAAATTTTATCTTAGGAAGTGAAATTCTAACTTTAATGTTTTTTTGCGAATATATTCTAATACATTAATTATGGAAATTTTTCTAAAATAATGGATGATAAAATTTGTAATAACATGAAAAGTATTTGGAGATGCTTGACTGAAAACAAAAATTACCCAGCAGGAAATAATGTTCCAACCCTTTCCAAAAACAAAATCTGAAAAAGAAATTACTGAAAAAGATTTAAGAGTAATGCAATGAAACCGAAAATCCAATACTTTTGAAGCATTTTATGAAAAGCGATAACAGTATAAGTCAAAGAAAAAGACAAAACTAAAAAAATCATAGCAAAATAATATTTACTTAAAAAACTTTATAACTTTTAATTCAGCATTTTATTTTGTCAGAAAAATAAAAAATAGTAGCTAGAATCCATTACAATTTAAAATGAGCAGAAACCGGGTTATTTTTGTTGCCATAGCAACTGCGAATCAACGATCAGCATTGTTATTTCAAAGTGGTGGTAATGCCATAATTGAAAGATAAATTCAAGGTGCCCACCTTATTTTCATTTCCTATTATAACAATATTTAAAAATAATCAGCTCTGTATAGAAAAATGAGGAATGGGGAAACGCAGCTAATTTTAAATTCTTTATTCCTGATTTGTAACTTCAGGAATCGTATAATTAACTTCTTGTTTGTGTCGTGACACAGCAGTTTCTATTCTATTCAGTAATAAGGAAAAATCACAGAGAAGGATATTTTTCTCTGAGAAAATTTTTGCACTGTCATTTAATTTAACGACCACCGGAACTGCATAAGTTGGTTTACAAACCTTGTTGAAGGGTAATTGGATACGTTTTAAAATTAATAATATTTTGTTAATTCACTTTTTTTATTGACGTTCTGTAAATTTGGATTTTTTGTTTTTGTGAATATGAAATTGATATGATTTTGACGCACAATTTTTTAAAGTGAGAAGATCAATATAACATTTTTAAAAAATAGTGCCTTTTCTTTATTTAATAATATTTATCGCATTCAGTACCTCTTTTTTTAATTATTTTCTTTGTACTGTTCTTTTTATTATTGTACTTTTTATTATTATTTTCTTTGTACTGTTCAGTGCAAAGTTTACTATTAGCATAGTATTTCCAAACCATCTAATTACTTCTCAGTTTTACTGAAATTTAAAGTTCATATATTATTTCATACTAATTATAAATTTCTCTGTACAAATAACTTGTTTTATTCTTTATGTTAAAATAAGCTCTCAGTGGTTAAAATAAAAAAAACCTTATTGATGCTGATTAAAACAATAAAAAAATACTTTCTTTTCAAAGTGACTTAGAAATTTTTTATGGCTATTGTCAAACAATTTTCACATTTTGACTTAATCTTATTGAAAGATTAGGTTATGTGACTCATACTCTCAGAAATATGAAAGCTATTTTTAAAAGCCCTTCATGTTGGGCAAATAATTGTCACTTATTTTAGAAATGATATCCGAGTGAAGTCTAATTCAACATATATTAAATATCTAAAAGATTCTAAGAAAATAAGATTAATACAAGATATTATTAAATAAACTAATACAAGTATACACTTAAAACTGTGCAAGTGTCCCATATTCATTATTACCAGGAAAAAAAGTATCAATTTTCCTTATTCGAAATCATGTAACTGTATTGTCTTCTTATCTCAATTTTGAGATTTGATTTAATGAAATAATGTCATTGTTTATTGAGATAATTAGTTATATTACTGCTGAAATCAAATATTTCCTTCTTATTGTGAAATGAATATTTTAGATCTAGTAATTTTTAATGTTATTTAAAATTATAAAGTTCACCTTAAAACTATCCCTTGTGTAGATTTAAAACAAGTTAATAATTCAAAATTAAACTAAAATAATTTTAGAAATTAGATTATATAATAAAGAAAATTCAATGTAAATTCCTTTCATAGTTTGTTGTTACATTTAATGTTAGTTTATTTAATTATATAAATATTTGTCAATTTTATTGTTGGCATCTAGTTCAGTATTAATATATTGCAGTTCAAATTTATTTGGCACAGTATGAAGTGAAAATGATTAAATAGTACAACTAATTTAGTTTTACTTTTGTAGATAAAAAATTAGGCATTTTTTATTTCAGAAAATTATACATTTTTAAATATGTTATATTTTTCAGGTACTTTACATCCAGAAATAGAACTTTTTCCATTAAATATTTAATTAGAAATATGTCCAAGTGGTCTCATCCTCAGGAGATTCGGATTCCAAATTCCTATGGCTACATTGCTGCTAAAACTTGGGGAAAAGAACATCATGAACCTGTTTTAGCTTTACATGGTTGGCAAGATAATGCAGGAACTTTTGATCGTTTAATACCACTTTTGTCACAAGATTTATACATAGTTGCTATTGATGCTGCAGGTCATGGATTTTCTTCACATATGCCACCTGGTACATTTTACCAGTATCTGCAAAATTTGGTTGAGATCAAACGTGTCATTGATTATATGAAATGGGATACGGTTAGTTTTATTGGTCATAGTTTAGGTGGTCAGATAGCTATATTGTTTAGTAGTATTTTCCCTGAGAAAGTTAAAAATGTAGTTTTACTTGATATCATAAAACCCACTTCTTACAAAATAGAAGAATTAACAGAATGTACCAAGAGAAGTGTAGAAAATTTATTACAATTCGAAAAAAAGCTCTCAAATGAAGCACCAGTATATAGTTTAGAAGAAGCACATCAGAGATTAATGACAGGCCTGTATAATCAAGTAACATCAGAAGGAGCAGATACTCTTTTGAAGCGAGGCTGTCTTCCTTCAAAATGTGGTAAAGGTGTTATATTTTCTAGGGATATTAGGCTTCAAGTTAGCCCTTCTATGCAACCAATTAGTCATGACAGTTTGAAAGGGTACTTACAGAATGTACGATGTAACTTATTAATAATTTTAGGTAAAGATACACCAAATGTTTTCAGATCTCGTTCTCCAGAAGTATTGGATGAGTTTATAAATTCATATAAGAAAACTTGTAGATATTTTAATTTGATTGAAATTGATGGCAATCATTTTGTTCACCTCAATAATCCTGAACGAGTAGCTCCTCTTATTGATGCTTTTTTTGAAAAAAGCCTAAAATGTAAATTATCTAAAATATAAATTTTATTTACAAATAAAAAATAGGGAAAAGATTTTATTTTTAAATCCTCATACATCAAAGTATTAAGAAAATGGTATTTTTACTTAAATATCATATAAATTATTTATTACACGTCTCACCTTGGACCTTGCTTTCCAGTTAATTGGTCTTAGGTGTGTGCACCTTTTTTTCGTATTAATTATTTATTTATCAACCTAGGTTGTATTATATTTTAAAATCAGGTGTAATTAAACATTTTAATATTGTGTTTGCAGTTAATAATTGGAATACATTTTCACACATTTTGGATATTTAAGAAATTTGTTATTGACTGCATATCCTTTTGTTAAATGAACAATGTTTCATAGATAATAAATGACAATTTTGTTTTTTGTTGCAAATAATATTGAATGTTTTGTTATGAATAATTGTTGTTTACTTTTGTATACATATTTTTAAATAAATTTATTTTTAGTTTAAAGAAATGTGTATATCTTATACTTTTTTATCTTTCAAACTATATATTTTTATATTTTACATTACTAACTTCCATTATTAGTTGGTATGATTTATTGACAAATGGCTAGTGCAATTATAGATATTTATTTTTAATAATAAATCTGCCATTTGAAGATAATTAAATATTGAAAGTTAAAATTAAAAGACTGATCTTATATATATAGAGAGAGAGAGAAAGTAGGAGCTATCTCTTTAAACGTTTTCTTTAAATGATCGAAAACCACACTTTTTCAAGAGTTGTTTGCTAAAATTAGTTTAATTTACTTAATTATTGAATTTCTTTAATTATTGAATTTTAATTTTGAAATTTCTTTACATTTATTTATATGCTGTTTAAATGATACCATATTACATATTGTATAAGAATATGGATTGTTTTTAAACAGAAATATGAGTTTATTTCTATTCTTAAGCTGCCTATGATGAGCATTTAAAAAAATCATTTTAAGTGAGTACCAAAAACAACCAATCTTGAATCGTTTTAGGTTATTTAGATTGCTATACATTTTTAATCCTTTGAAGTTAAAAAATAACTATCATCATTAGAAATCCAATAATCATCATTTTTTTCAAGTAAGGAACATCAATTCTGTTATCCTTTTCCTATTAATGAACATGTAAGTCTGATGAAGAAAATAATAAATGATGATGCATCCATTTGAAAAATGTAAATTGATTGTAAGGAGAGTAAAAGAGCTTTTTATAAAAAATGATCCATAACTTCTCAATTTTTCATAACATAACAATATTAAGGATGGTTTTAACTTTATAGTCATTACTGAATATTCATATGTTCTGTTAATATCAGAGGTAATATTATAATCTAACATTTAACAATTTTTATTTAGAAAATATCACTACAAAGTTGGATTGATGCCAAGCAATTTTAAATGAAGCTTTAGTACATATTTAGTTAGTTATGAAGGATATACTTTGTTTATGATATTAAAAAAAATCTTGCTTAATTATAAAGGATTAATCAGAGAACAGGTGACTTCCATTTGTTCATCAATTTATTAAATAGATGCTGTTGTTGGATTATGGGTGTCAACTAATCAATATTCTAATATTTTAAAATTCCTCTGGGCAGGAAATTCAAATCTTTTAAGGCAACTGCCATTCAAAATGAGGTTCATTTATGTATTTTCGAATGGCACATCCTTATTTTACCCATATGAAGATGGGCTAAAGTTATTTAGGCTCTACAGTAATTATAGTCAGCAAGTAAGAAATATATAACATACTTCTTTAAAATTTTATTTCATATGGCTAATCCATTTAATGAAGGTATTTAAATAACACCACATTGCCAGAGGAATGAATTGTGGAAATTTATTACTGTAGATTTTCTGATCAACAAATATGCATGAAAAATCACCTCACAGTTTGATAGTTTTATTAAATCATACAAACATATTAAAGAAATTAAATATTGTTAAACTTTTGAGAAGTTTAATTTCATTGGATCAAGAAATCTACTAACTCCACAATAGTATCCTTAGTTTTTTTAGTCTATTTGATAATAACTTAAAATAGAATAATTTTTTCCCCATTTATTTGCTCTTAACCAAAACAACATTCAATATTTCTTATTAATACATAAGTTACTATAGGCCTGTTCATTATGCATTTGAATGTTTTTAAAACAAGCTACTATGAATCATGAAGAACATACATTATCAGATATTTTTTTGGATGGGAGGGTGGGGGGAAGGAATTTGCAATAATTTGTTCCCTTTTATACCTATACTCACTTTATCAATATTATATATATTTTTTAAAATGGCTTTTACAAATTAATGGAGAAATAATTTCAATTGAGAAAGTTTCCTTGAAAATTTAAAAAGAAAGATTATAATTTGCATAAAATCAGATACAGAATAAGGCATTCTGACATCATTGAAGGAGCAAGTCATTCTTACACATTTGAAGAAATGTCTAATCAAGCTATATATAAGCATTGAAAATATTTTCTAATAATTCATTGCATATTCCTTAATAAAGGCATTATTGCTCCTCCTTCCAGTGTAAAAAAATAAGGATCTTGGGCTGGACTTTACAGCTCTTATTTATTTTATTTTTAATTTCAAAATTAATTAATGATTATTTTGCACTTTGCAGTATAATAATAAAATGAATATGCTCAGAAACTCTTTAATTGATGAATTGAATTTCAAATTTGTGATAGAGCTACAATTTCAGATGGAAAACTTATTAAACTTCATTTATCGAAATTGCTGAGATTTTTTTTAATAACTTATATGATATGCAGACCAAATGATGGTCAACATCATTTATGGATGTGGTTCAAAGTTTTATTTGGATCTACATTCTAGCTGAAACAGTGCCAAAATTTACAGATACAGCACTTTGCTTTTTGCATTTGTCATGTATATTTACACTTGGATAAGAATACAAAATAAAAAATTTAATAAAAAGAGTTGGTTAAAGAATTGATAGGCATCTGTAAATTCAATGCTAAAAAATTCCAGTTCAAAGCATTTTTGAGTTATTGTGTTCCCAAATATACATAATTTTAAAATATGTCTTTTCGAAGGTTTAAAATTCTTTTTCTTAAAGAAATGCATGCATGAGAATGTAAATAAATGAATCTGATTAGTATTAATTTATATTTGGTAAGAGCAACAAATGGTATACACTAGTTCACAGTATCATAAACATTTTGTTCTACTTTTATTTTTAGAAGGCTTGAAACATTCAGTGTATTTGTATTTAATTTTGGAAGCTTTCAAAAAATGAAATACATATTTTCTCACATATTAAGAAGTTCTAAACTTTTACATACACAAAAAATCTATAAACAGTTTATTAACGAAGAATCTCTAAATGATTTTGAAAGTTTACTAACTAATGCTCTAAAAACAAGTAATCATGTATAAAAAAAAGCAGCAATGAGCAGAAGTTATTATTAAAAACCTATGATCGATTTTTCATGAATTGTCCCTAAAAGATATACCTCCCCCCCCTCTATTTCAACAAGTAAAAAAGTGAAAAAAAGTCAGTAAACAAGAGATATATTCTCCTCTATCTAAAGAGAGTGAAAGAAGAATCAAGATAATGAAAAGGATATATTTTGCTCATATTGTCAGCATTTTTCTAAATTGAGATTAAATTTTTTTTTTACCTGACCTCTGAATTCGTTCAGGATCTATTAAATACTGAAAAATGACACAGAAAAGAAAATACAGTCATATAATCAGGCAGACCTAGTATGATGATTTTTTCTTCTTCTTTTAAATGAGAAAGCAATTGACAAAAACTAAACATTTTAAAAGGACTTCATATAAGAACCATAAAAAACAAGCAGTTACTAAGTGCATTTAATGGCATTACCAGCCTTTTTGTCTGTATAATATAGTCAATAAGACATGAAATGAAGCTGTTCAGACTTAATAAGTTTTCTTTTCATCCTAGTTCTGAGGTTTATCAATTTGTAATAGCATCTCTTTATAATCTTTTTTTCAACGTAAATTCATATTCAGCTACAGATTTTACATGTTAGATTTCTATTAACGAAAAGGAAATATTTAAAATTTAATAAAAAAAAATCATTTTAGAATCTATAACAAACATGTCAAGATTGAAAATTTATTTTAGGTAAAAATTCCAATGAAACTTGATCACAAAATATTTAGTATCCCAAATTAAATTCATAAGAACCAGGAAACAAAAAAAAATAAAAATAAATTTAGAATATCAGAAATAAAAAAAAGGTCACCTTTACAAAAGAAGGAGAAGGGAAAAAAACCTACTTGCTTTTTCTTTTCAGTTTAAACTTAAAATATGTAAATATTTTGAAACTGAATTTGAAACACATAAATTTGAAAATCATTAAGATAAGATTTCTTGATGAATTTATATACTTCTTACTCTTTCCTCTAAAATATAACAGCATAAGATCTCAATATATTAATTAAAATAAATGTGTATCAATATATCACAAGAAAAAAAATTTAAAATATCTGACCTCATCTCATTATATCTATAAATATTTTTATTTCATAAAAGTAAAAATTTTTTCATGCACTGATTTTAAATTCTTTTTTTATAAATATTTCATATGGAAATTAAGAATAAGGATTGACTGAACTTATTCAATAATGGGGAGAAAAAGTCGAATCAATTTTTATATTTTTTAATAATATACTTAGCTAGAAGATATAAATCTGAATGCTTAAATCATAGTGAAAATAATTGTGTCTGTTTTTAACCTTAAGATTTTAGGAACCAAAGGTCAATTTTTTTTTCTAAATGTATTTTTTAATGAGAAAAGGGTGCCCACATTTGGCGAAAATTACTTCTTCTGTTTGGCTATTTAATGCGCTAATGGCACTGAGATTACTTAATAATATGGAAAATCTGATACTGCAAAGTGGACCTCATTTTTTATATCTAGCAAATCAATTTTTTATAAAAAAAGGTAACAATTTAAACATAATATTTTAAGACTATTTGATTACATTTTCTATTTAATAATGCTCACTTCTCCCTTTGTGTTAAGACAAGTTACAGCACTCTTCTATTTCATAGGTTAAAGGAATAAGTAAATCTTGTAATATTAATACATTGCATTCAAAATCATATGTATTCATCATAGTTTCAGATTTTTTAAATATCAATAAATAATAGAGTTACTAAGCTTTCAAATTTAGTATACATTTTGAAAATTAAATTTTTTGATGAGAATTCCAATTACTAACATATATTACCACTAGTCTTTCCGTACCCGGCATTGCTCAGGTAATGGAATTAGCAGGGGATAACAGTCCTTGACGCACCTAGTTACGAAAATCCCCTGTAATAATTACTTATTACCTATAATTTTTTCTGATTTTGGGAGGGGCCCTAGACTTCTTATATATATGCCCTTGTCCTTAACAATCCTTTTAAAGTATTGATTTTCTTTGCAAACACAGGCAATCTACATTTTATTGTTATACTTATGTTTAAACAAGAACTTCTTTGAATACAACATTTTGGGTTTTTTTTTCTGGTGCTAAAATTATTAAGCTGCTTGATGAACAGATTCTGGAGCAAGCTACATAAAACTGGCCATGTAAAAAACAGTCTCTCCTTAAATCGATCCCTGCTACTTTTAATGTCTGTCCTTGTGACTTATTAACGGTTATTGCAAAGCAAATTTTTGCAGGAAACTGCACTCTTCTAATTTCAAAAGGATACTCCGATGGAATTAGTGGAATGTGGGGTATTAAAACTAGCTCTCCTCAAGCATATCCAGTAATTATCGTAGCTTCGATTACAAACTTATTAAGTCTAATCACTTGTAGTCTGGTGCCATTGCACAACTTTGGTGGACAAAGGTTTCATTGTAGCATTACACGTGTCCCAACTTTCAGGTGAAGTATGTGAGATGGAAAACCTGGAATGAATTCATTAAGACGCATAATTTTTGCTGGATTGTTTTCAAAATTGATCAGGGTGTGCCAAATTATATAAAAAGAGTTGTCTCAATTTTATGTGTTAATAGATTAGATTTGTAATGTTGAAGAGACCCCCTCCCATTTTTTTAATGCACAATTTTTATTAGATTTTACAATCTTTCACACGATTTTAAAAAATTAATCCAATTTTATGTAAAAAAAATTTAAGTTATCTTGAAAAGTTTCAACGTAATTAAATATTAAAGCAAAATTTTCGCCTATTCGTTAAAAAATTCAGTTTTAGAAATTCGATTTTTTAAATTGTGTTGCAGTATACTACATCGCAAGGAAACATGTTTTCTGTATTTTTCCAGCTAAGCGTCTATTTTACAGGGCCGTTCAAGAAATGAACCCGTCAAAAAAGACTTTTTAAAACCGATATTTAATTTTTGCTTTAATATTTTGTAAAATAAATTATACCTCTGTAATCTACGATAAAAAGTCCATCCGATTTCATTGCCATATTGAGTACAAGTTGAACGGACGCGTAACGATGACAATTTTAAAAACGCGGTTTTACAGCATGAAACGGGGCTAATCAGTGATCGCTGTTCCAGAAGGCCGTGTTTCACTTGGAAGGTAGCATTACAGGTTTTAATTTCACCGAAATTAAGGGGTTTTATTTAATTTCTCCCAAACTAATTGATACTTTGAAAAATCCTTTCTTAGTGGGTCCTTTCGTAATCATGTGGACATGCCTGCCAAATTTCAAGTCTGGGGCTTCAGTGGTATTGGCTGTGCGTTGATATATATATTATCTCAGGACATTGATTTTTATATATTTAGATTTCCAAAAAATACTGAATTTTAAATAACTGCTAACTGAATTAAAAAATATATTTCCTACTCAATATTTCCCTAATTTTTTAAAAATATAGTTCAACGAAGTAAATATTTATGAAGAATATGAGATTTAGGTATGATTATCCCTTTACATTAATTCCTTCATAAAAGCTGATACTTGGCTTATAAATTTCTATCTTTTGAAATAATATTATACTCCAGACCACAATATGAAGAAAAGGAAATTGCTTTATTTCTAAAAAGTTTTCATTTTTTTTCTGAAAACATTATAAAACTTTAACCTAATTAATTTTTAAATAAAAGTCACCATTCACTACTGAAGATTAATATATTAAATATGGGACAAACTGATAAAAAACTAAGCAAAAAGTTAAAAAACAATTCAGTTGGTCTAGGATAAATTATGAGTGAAATTATGCTTATTCCTTACTTATCTATCTTAGGACTACTCTAATTTAGAAAAAAAAAAAAAAAAAAAAAAACATGACTAAGGAAAACTAATTAGCACCAACAATTTTAAACTTCTGCTGGGTTGGTTGGTTGTTTTCCAGGTAATATCACTTCAATTAGTTATATTACAAACCTGTGATATTTAGATGCCATCTTATTCTAAAGCAAATCAAAACATCTGTCTAGTCCATTAGAATGAATTAAATTTTATGTTGAAAAGATCTCAACAAAGAATATTTATTTCTGCTTATTATTTATAAAGAAAATATGAAGTAAAGTTATAAGTACATATATATATTTAACTTTCTATAAATTTGACTTTTCAATTTCAAATATAACCACCTTAATAAATGATTATTCAAAATTGTTATGTAAGAAACATATAGTTATTTAAAACTAAATTACCAAAGAACATTTCTCTTACCTGCCATTGCTATTCATAAAAATTTACAGATCATCTTTAAAATTTAATGACATATTTGATCAAGATTATATAAAATATAGAGCAACATGAAAACTTAATGATTCATATCTTATCAGTACCAGTATACATCATTTACCTTTGATTTTCCCCATTAGATACTTTTTAATTCAATTTTTTTTTCACTTGTATATGAGTGTTGCATCTTTTTGACCACAATTTATTTTAACTCAAAATTTCACAATGATATGGTTATTTCCAAGAAGTAAAAAAGCTTTCAAGAGTGGAATAAAAAAAAAATGTTTATTTTATGTAATATATTTAAAAATAAAATATTCTTAAGTAGTAAATCATTATTAATAATGTTCTTTAAAATATCAAATATTTTTAAAGACATTCTACATTTACAGCAATACTTTAATGAAAATAAAGTGTTTTAAATAGAATAAATAATAAGTAAAATTCAAATAATAACTCAATTGTTGTAAATCTTAATGCTGAAAAAAAATCAATAACATAATAAAGAAGCATTAATATAAAAAGAGGTCATATTTTATATAAAATTACCAAATATTAAGAACAGATTTTTTTATTCTTCATAATTTAATATTTAGGCTATTTACTTTAAATAAAAACTGGGTTAAAATGGTCATTAGTGTGCCCCCGAGTTTGTCGCCAATATGGCAACCTAACAGAAAGCTCTTGTAGTAACCCTAATGATGTTTTGTTTACTTCTTCCTGCAATGGTTGAGTCGTACATGAGCTTCAACTTTTATGAAAACTGTTAAATTAAAAATAATATCAATTAAGCATTTTATTTTTGATCTGTATTATAATTAAGATTTTTTGTATAGTTAATAAGAAGTTTCAATCAGATTTTTAATGCGAATATAAAATATTTATTCCTTTACACATTTTAATTGTCAGTATGCGATTTCACAAAATCGTCTGATTTATTTCTTTACGAAGTCGTCTGCGGTCTTTCTTTAAAAACCGTCTGCAATAGAATTATTCACATTTCTCGTTCTTTAAAATTTCCTATTAAATCCATTCTTTTTGGATTATTTTCTCAATCATTTATTATTTACTGTTCATGTTATCTGTGCATTTCTTATGTTCAATGTGCTAGCGAAGCTACTAGTTTCCCGCTCCCGTGGCTAGCGAAGCCGTAGGATGTTTTTTTAAGTTAAAAAATTCTGCTCAGATGCCTCCGGCAACTGTTGAAGGCACCGGGTCTGAAAAAAAAAGACAATGTTTATCGGTAAAAAAAAATCATAATTATATTGCCAAAAGTCGTAGCCGTAACTACCCCATAGAAGTGTTTGTTTACTTTGCCCGCCATCTTTATTGGCAACTTGGCATCCTTGGCGCGGCAAGGGGCACACTAAACGTAACCTTTACCAAAAATTGTTCTGAAACATTTTACTGTGAATTAGTAACTTTTCAAATCCATTGTCAAACAGTACACAAAATTTCATTTATATATCTGTTCAAATTCAGTTTGTTTTTAAATAGATCACCAAAAGTTTAAAAACCTCTTTGATACATATTTAGTGATATACATATATTTATACCTAGTCAACCAATCGTTCATTTAAGCAAGACTTGGTAAATTTAAACTTACAGTTTAAAAATAATACGTAAAAAGCCATTAATATTAAATACCATCAACATTAAAATGGTATTGGAATTTTATTACATACATATTCATAAAATTAATTTTATATTACAAATTTTAATTAATTAATTTTACATTATATATTAATTTTTATATTACAAATTTTATTCTTTTATATAAAAGTACTAAACAATTTCAATTAAATTCCTTGAACAAACTGTTAATGCATTACAAAAAAGAAGGGGGAGGGAAGGAGGGTGTCTGGAGAACAACCATCATTCATTCTTTCAAATGCAAACTTATTAATTAATTTTTAAACAATTTCTTTTATTAAGTTTTTATAATAAAACAGCTTAAAAATATAATGAAAAGAAAAAGTCAAAACAGAATGTTAAGCTTTTTATTATTACTATTATAGCAAAATAGTGCTCAGCACAATTCTTATCAGATCAGTAAATATTTGATCATTCCAATGTCTTTCAACATAGCCAGCCACCAGCTTTTGAATATCAAATACAATTAGTACAATTAATGAAACTTTAAGAAAATAAGAAGCATTACATCACAGTTAAGTATCCATCCATCTTTCTTACAATGCCTTCTGATGGAGTGAACATTGAGATGATAATGATAGGAATAGTCAATCAAAAACAATTTTGCAAAAGCAAACATTAAAAAAAAAAGAAAAGAATATTTTTACTCTTTCATAACTTCTTCAGATGGTTGTTGACTATGGCTAATTTGAGGACTATCTTCCTTCTTCTTAATACCAGACAAAATATCATCAATGCGCAACAACATGATAGCTGTTTCAACTGCAGTTTTATAAGTTTGCAGTTTTACGGCTAATGGTTCCCAAATACCATAGGTCTTCATATCAACTAACTGACCAGTTGTTCCATCGATACCCCAAGTAATATTACCTGGAGTTGCATGCTTAGCGCGAAGAGCAGTAAGAGATCTGATTACATCTCCCCCACAATTTTGAATCAATGTGCGAGGAATTACTTCAAGTGCTGTTCCTACAGCAGCATAAGGTTTTTGAGTAATTCCAGTGAGGGTTTTTGACTTTTCCATTAACTTCTGGCTCACAGCCATTTCAACAGCTCCACCACCTGGCACAAGATATGGATCCAAAAGAACATTTCGAGCTACACACATAGCATCTTGAAGACTGCGCTCAATTCCTGCAAGAATGTCCTTACTAGCACCACGCAACAGAATTGTGCAAGCCTTAGGATTTTCACATTCTACAACAAAACAGAAATATTCATCGCCAATTTTTTCAATTTTGAACAGTCCTGCTTTAGTGCCAATATCTTCTTCCTTCAATTCATCGACACGGCTAACAATCGTAGCACCACAGGCACGAGCAATTCTGTTATTGTCAGTTTTTCGCACTCTTCTAATAGCAGTAATGTTGGCTTTAACTAAATAATGTTGAGCAAGATCACTGACACCCTTTTCAGTAAATACAACATCTGGTTTGAATTTAATGATATCAGCACACAAATCTTGAATATATTTTTCTTCTAACTGTAAAATCTTTGTAAAATCCTCCTCCTTAGAAATTTCGATTTCTGTCTGACTTTCTCCTTTTTTATACTCCAAGTTGCAATCTAACAGCATGATTCGGGGATTTTTAATGTACCTACGCATTTTAGCATGGGTGACATCTTTATTTATCATTACGCCATCCAATACTTTGGAATCTTCTATGCTTCCTCCTGGTATTTTTTCAACTTTTGCATAGCGCTTGATATCAATTTCGGTGCGACCACTATTGTCAAACTGCACCGTTCTAACAGCACCAAGAGCGATTTGACATGCTTTCTCGCCCCAATTCCCCATTACTTTAGTTTTCAAACAACCCATAACGATTTTTAACATATCATCTGTATTATCAACATCGACAGGAACAGAAATTTGAGTATGAAGAATGTTTATGGCGTCTTCAAGCGCCATACGGTATCCATTAATTATAACAGTAGGGTGAACATTCTCCTCCAAAAATGGTAATGACTTTTGGAGCAATTCGCCGGCTAAGACAATTACAGATGTTGTACCATCACCTACCTCTTCATCTTGAGTACGGCTGATTTCGATCATTGTTTTTGCAGCAGGGTTTTGAGCTGTGATCTCTCGTAAGATGCAGTTTCCATCATTTGTTAAAACAACACCTCCCATTGGATCTAACAACATTTTTAACATCGCTCTAGGACCGAGGCACGTGCGGATGACATCTGATACAGATTTAGCAGAATGTACATTTTGAATCTGTACTTTCCTGCCCGATTCTCTAGTAGTGTTCTGACTAAGAACTAAAATCGGTCCTGGGCCCATTTGCATCATGATTATACGATTAAATCGAATTCAAAACTATGATTTTAAAGAGAACTCTGTCTAATGATCACACAATGGCGGTGGCGAGAGAATTACAGTGACAGTCACAGATAGAAATTTTCAGAAGTCAAAAAAAAAAAAAAAAATGTTAAAACATAACCTGCGATAATTTCTTTTAGATTATCAAATCATTTCTATCAAAATTAATATGAACGCATGAATATTTTAAGTGATCGTATTATTTATTTCAAGTTTTCACAATATTTTCCTCAATTTAATAAATTAATTGACTGATATAATTTTGATTTCAATGTAAATGATTAAAAAATTAAAAATAAAGTAGAGAATACTTTGTTTCTGAACAAAAATGCACAAATTTTAGAAAATATGTATTTAATTTAAATTTTCGATAATCATTTAAATATTAAAAAAAATATTAAGAGAAAAAAAACCAAAATAAGAGTGCTGCGCTGTTTATATTTACATTTTTTTCCTTCTGACTGCTGATGAAATCGGAGAGAAATCACTGCT
The DNA here is from genome assembly GCA_026289955.1 of Argiope argentata. NCBI lineage: Eukaryota > Metazoa > Arthropoda > Arachnida > Araneae > Araneidae > Argiope > Argiope argentata. Next base: position 3,066,566 of record JAOUZG010051192.1, read on the forward strand.
TCGAGACGAATTAGTCTGTGTTTTTACACATTAAAAATTATCCTTGTTCAATTTTCTGTTAAAACCTCATTATTTTATAGGCGAAAATGATGCGGTCTAGCAAAAGTGTATATTCCTTAGTGAATCATATTTTCAAGAATATAAAGTCGGAGAAAAGAATTGATATGTTAGTATTATTTAAAAATCTAATAGCCGCTATACTAGAATTATGATTAATTAAACTGTAATTTTATTTTACTATTAACTAAAAAATTGTAAGCAATCCATTTATTTAATGCAACCAATGATGACGGAACAAAAAAGGAATAATACAATTATATAGATTTCTGTTCTTAATTACTGTTTGATTTTTTATAGGTTTCAAAATAATTGAATAATTGTCCACTTCCGTCATTTCTATGTGTTCAAAATTGCTTACCCTTAGCAATATATGAAGGAGATAAACATCATTTTCTTCTTATTCTATTTTCCTTTACAAAATTAGTATATGCTTTCTATAACATTCTTGCGATTAAATGATGAAGATACTAATTTTGTAATTTTTATGGAAGTGAAAGTATTTGAAATTCAGAAACTTATTTAGAATCTTGTATGATATTAGATTATGTGTTAATTATAATAATTTTATGTAAAATAATTTTTTAAGTAGCTAAATTGTTTTGATGTAGTGAATATTTGTTTACAACTAATTTTTCTAAGCTAGTCTCTAACATTTGCTGAGAGGAATATTTCATAACATCCTTGTTTTGTTTTTATGCATTTATTTTTAGATGTTTGCAATCTATTTTTAAAACTAAAAAAAAAAATTTTTTTTTCTAATTTTTTTAAAACTATTTTTTTTTTAAATAAAACTTTTAACATTTTTGTAGAATTAGCTTTTGCCAAGCTGTTACTAGAAATAATGTAATTAATGGTAAATTAAATGGAAAGGGCTATGATGTGGGAGATTGAAAAAAAAATTATATTAAAGAAAAATGAACAGTTTTACTTTGGTATATTTAATGCCTTGCAAATGAAAATCCTAAATCATGTTTAAACAGAAAGTAAAGTTATAATTTTTTCAACATTGTTGATGAGAATTTGAGTTTTTAATATATGTATTTTTGGGGCTTCAGAAAACATTTCTAAAAAATACTTTATTTCTTTGCTCACAAAATATGTTAGTTTATCAGATATTATATATATTTGTTGTATGTCAGTTTTGTTAAGCTGTTACAGATCCAGGCATTTAAATTATTTCATTTAAAAACTATTTTTATTAAACAAATTTTATTGAGATTTTTTTAAATTTATTAAAAAAATATTCTAGAAATATAGCAGTTATAATAATTTCAAAAAGAATAATTCAGGTTCTTTTAAAAAATATGTACCAGCAATTAATTCAAAAAAAAATAAATAAAACACCTGAAGGTGTTATGTTTATTGCAACCAGCTATGAATTATAATATGTCATGCTAGTTTATTGACCATGATAAATAGTTAATTTAAAACTTGACAATGGAAAACTGCAAAGCTAAGAGTTTGTAAATAGCACTCAGTCAATACACAAATACCACATTTCAGATTTAATCTGCAATTATTAATATTGTTAGATAAAATGATTTTTAGAAATTTTTTATCCCCAAACATATTGAATCCAAATAGAAATACAATAAAAATTGCTAATTCATCTTACAGTTGTGAACTACAGTTTAAAAAACTCTGCTTTTATTTATTTTCACAAAGTTCTATTTTTATCTTAATTAAGCTATTTAAATATATAATTAGCTTCATCGGAGCCATAGAAGTTTCATATATATATGATAAACCCTTCCATTCATATTTATGAATGAGATTGTTTGGTATTAAATTGTGTCCTATTTATTTTATTTTTTTGTTTATGAATACAAACACACTATAAAGTGTAAATAAAGCACAGTTTCCAAAAGTTAATTAAAATAATTTGTATGAAACACACACACAAAAAAAAATCCTTCTATTCTTATTTTGACAATTATCTCTAAACCTCATTTTTGAATTTTACCAACTTAAAGTATTTCTTTCTGTGGCAATGATTTGTCAACAGGAAGAAATTGATTATTGTTATCAAGCTAAATTTTCCACATTTTGTTGAATGAATAACTTCATTTTTTTTTTCTTTTTGTAACATGCTGATGATTTATAAATAATATTTTTAAAAAAATTAGGATATTATTGTTGGATGCTCTTCATTTAATTTTTTTTACAAGATGACTTTTGGAAGGAGGACATTTTTAGAATGAATAGTTCTCTTCTGATAGGAAAAGAGAAAATCAATGACATGTGTTTACCTATTCTATACATAGACAGTTTAGTATCCCCAGTCATGGCAGTACACACAAGAGTACCATGTATTTGTATATGCATTAGTTTAAATTGAAATATCTTCTTACATTTTTAGTCATCAACATCAATCATAAAAATCACTTTTAAACTAGAACTTTCCTCACTTGTAAAAAAAAAGGCATAGTTTTAAGTTGGGGAGAGAAAAAAAAATTATTATATGACAATGACCGATAATGCACGAGTTGCATTTATGGACTGAATAAATTTTTACAATGGCATTTACATTATCTTACAAATTGCTGCCGCATTACTAGTTTTTCTCTTGTATGACTCTTTTGATTGATCATTTAAATTACAGGGAAACATGCATATGAAGGTAAGTTATGAACTCAGGAATGTGGAATATACAAGGTCAGTTTAAACAAAGTTAAGAAGAATGAGAAAGGGTTTGCAAAAATGACTTTAAAACATAGTTTAATTGGCCATCTTTTGAATGATGTTTCTTGCACATTTTTGAAAATATTTTATTCTGAGTGCTTTTTGTTATATATATATATATATAAATTAGTGATTTTTTTTGAAAATTATCTATTTTTCATGAGCTGTTTTCTACAACTTATGAGGAAAGTTGTGACAAAAATTTTCAGTTTTTGTTAAGAAGCATAGGATTAATATGTATTACTCAGTTCATTTGTAAAATGACACATTTTTTTATTTTCATTTTCTCCCACCATTTAAAATTAATCATTTCATACATTTTAGTTATGGTGACTAGAAAAAAAATTGCAATAAATTTCTTTGATGGTTTATCTAATATAAATTTTTTTAATCAATAAGCTTGTCTTGTAAAGAAAAACGGCAAAAAAAAAAAGAAAAAAGAATGAAACATTGCTATGAAATACTGCTCAAACAAATATGCTTAAAAATAATCCATAAATGAAATAAATATTCTAAATGTAGTACAACACATAGATTTATGAATAATATATAGTCTTTATGGAAATTGTTAGGATGTTTATTCCACTAATTAATCATGAAGAGGAAAAACTTCTGTTCTAGCAGACAAATTTAATCATCTAATGGTGATATTAATAATAAAAACCAATGAATTTAAATTAATGTATTATTGGAAATGAAACTAGAAAATCATTTTAGATCTTAATTCTACCAACTTGATCATAAGTAAAAATAGTTCCTACAGTAGGACAATAACTTTTTTTGAGAAGGGGGAAGAACTTTAATAAAAGCACCTTTTTCAAAAACATGGGTCATATTAAAATTATAAGGGTTAACCAGTAGAGGTAGAGAGTATCTTCCAACTCATGACCTGAAATGTTGGAAATACAAAATTAAAAATATTTCATTTAATAGTATAAAATTAACTTAATTTTTTTAAAAAAAAAATATTTTGGAGAGTAAGTTTTATAACTTTATTATTTTCTTCCTCTAGGTACCAAAGGGATTTAAATAATTGCAGAAATTTTTCAGTTCATAAAGAGAATGATGTCAAAGAAATAGAAATTCCTCTTCCTTATGGAAAAGTGGCTGCAAAAGCTTGGGGAAATGAAAAAGCATTTCCAGTTTTAGCCTTTCATGGTTGGTTGGATAACTGTGGAACTTTTGATAGACTGATACCTTTACTTTCTAATGATTTTTACTTTGTAGCAATTGATGCACCTGGTCATGGGAGATCTACACACTTACCAGCTGGTACACTGTATTCAGATATTAGCATGGTAATAGATTTTAAAAAAGTAGTTGAATATCTTGGATGGGAAAAGTTTCATATTGTAGGCCACAGCTTAGGTGGAATATTTGCATTATTATTTTCAGCAATTTTTCCTGATTCAGTGAAAAAAGTTGCATTACTTGATGTTGCAAAACCAATGTCATCATCATTGGATTTAGTTCTCGATGTCAAAGTTAATGGCATAAACAGATTTATGAAGTTGGAGAAAAAAGTGTTAAATGCTGCACCTCCAGTATATACATCTGAATCTGCAGTTACAAGATTAATAAAAGGCACACATAATGAAATCAGTGAGGAAGGAGCTAGAATTTTGTTAAAACGTGGCTCTAAACCATCTGATTGTGGGAAAGGGGTTGTTTTCACTCGTGATTTAAGATTTAAGCCACTTGAATTAATTAGTATGAGAAGTCATGCCACTTATGAACAGTTCATGTCATATTTACGATGTGAATTATTAGTTATACTTGCTAATCAAACATCTGCATATTATCAGCCAGAAGAACCTGAAATTCTGCAACGATTTCTTGATTTTTATGCTAAAAATGTGCCAGGATTTACTTTAGAACGTGTAGATGGAAATCATTTTGTTCATTTAAATAATCCTGAAAGAATAGCCCCAATAATTAATAAATTTTTAACAAGTGGACCTATTTTAAAATAAGGTGCTTATTAATAATTTTTTCAAATACATGTAGTAAAAATTATTTCTAAATTTTTACCTCTTCATTTGTTATATATGTAGCTTCAAAAAAAAATGTATTATAAATTGTATTTCTGTTAAGTTTAATATATGTGGTTGATTTTTAATATTGTTCAAATATTTATTATTATGTTTTGTTTTTCACTATAGTATAACATTATATAGTATAATCATATATATATAGTATATATATGATTATTTTGTAACTTTTAAAATTTTATTAATAAATAGGAGCTTATTTTTTAATTATTCAGATAAAAATTTACTTCATAATAAACATAGTATATATTACTACAAAATGATCTATTTAAAGCATGAATGATAATTCAGTTTACATAATGCAATCTTATATACAGACATGGCACCAGCTTGGACAAAAAAAAAAAAAAAAAAAGAAAGAAAGAAAAGCAATTGGTCTTTATAAAATAATATATTATGGCAGATTTAAATGCTAAGAAGTAAAATAATTATGAAAAAATAAATTTGTGCAAAAAGTGCTTGAAACATTAAAAATATTGTAGTATTATTTCATTATAGAAAATTAATTAAAATACATCCTGTCTTTGTATCAAATAACTTTCACCTTTGATATGTTTTTGAATTTCAAAACAGAAAATGAGCAACATATACATTTTTTTTATTTGTATGCATTTTTTTTAATAACATGGTAAAAATTACTTTTAAAATTTGATAAAATCATACATCTTTTATTCTGTCTTGGGAACTATTATTTAAAAATTCCTTATAGCTGTACATATAAGTTTTATAGATTTCATAACACTAATACATTTGTAATAACTAATACTAACTTTTGAAGTCAACAAGTACAAAGTTTGTGTGCTTACTTTTTATTATTTTATTGATACTATTATTCAGATTATTTTTTAATATTTCCTGAAAGTTGTTTATATTTGATATTTTTTGAACAAAAATGTTATTTTATTAAATATTTATTTCAGTAAAAAAAATTGATTTATTATTTTACTTTATAATACGGAACATATAAGAAACAGTATTTACATAGTAAAAAATATAATGTAAATCAGAGATAATGTTCATCTTTTGGTCTAATTGCACTAAGTTCTTCAGTTTTTAGTCCATTTTCTTCTAAAGTTTTTAATAAAAGTTGAACCTGCAATTAAAAAATATTCATTACTAAGTTATAACAATTATTATAATTAACTTCATAATTTTTAAATTTTTCACTTGATTTTTCTAAATTTACAAAATTTTCACAACTGATAATCATATATTTAAATCTTAAAACTGCCTTGAATAAATATTTATTAGATAGTTCATTTGAACAATTCTCGACAAAACGAGGAAAAAAAATAGAAATAACTTTTAGAACTTTCCAGCAAGCTTGACTACAGTTCTTATACAATATTATTTTGAAAGTGCAACAGTTATATATGTCAGAAATGACAATTCCATATTGCAATATATATATATATATATATATGTATATATATAAATAACTTACATAGCAGTAATTAATAATACAGGAGTCAAGTTTGTCTAAAAAAGTACCTTAAAGAATAAGAATGCTAACAATACGGGCATAGAAAACTGATTTCCCGTTTTACACACCTATTTTTTAAAATAAGATACTTGGTTATTATTTCTATAGATTTAACAAATGAACTATGCTTAGGTATTATATAAAAATTTTCGGATCAACTACTCTAAAGATTATTTTAATTCATTGCTTTATTATTGACTACTTTAAGTAGCACTTATATATACTATATAACTACAACTTGAATAATTTTGTAAATCATCTTATGACTAGAAAAATCATACTGCTGTATTATTTATTAAACTAAACACATGTATTTAAGAATATTATACAAATTCAGATAGTTCTAGTGATAAATATATTATAAGCAAAAGAAATACTTTTAACAAAATCCTGTATTTAAAATTGTATTTCTTAAATAATAATACAAAAATAGTTTTAAACCAAGCAAAAGAATTACCTTATTTGTTTGTAACTCATGTGGACTAAATTCTTTGCTTACAAAATATATTCCACTTTCTAAGCACCTCTGAGCTAGAAAGCGAGCAATATTATACACTGCAGTTTTATCAATGATGCTGAAAAACATTATGTAGCAATGTTAAACAAAAATTATTATTGCAAGTTTATAACTTCAACAAATTATATTATTTTACCTGAAGTAAATGAAATTTTAGACTATATAAACTTATATATAAAAACATATATCCCTTATTTTCTAAACTATTTAGCAATAAAAGAAGTAATATTTCTACTAAATTTAATCTTAAAAATGATAATAGGTTCATATAATATTTACAAGTACATATGGTTAACAACATAAAAAAAACATATGAAACTCAATAATAATTGATGGAAAAAAGTTATTTTTCTTTTTCTCTGATTAACAATTATAATTCTTAAGTACTTGACTATAAAATCCTAAAGTAAGAAGGAAAAAAGTTTATGTTAAATAGTGGATGATTGGATTAAAAGTGCAGCATTTTCAAAAATAATTTAAAATTCATAGAACAAAAATATGAACCAAAACCACTTTTTGTAGAAGGGAGGCAGAGTTAATATTTTTCACTCACAGTGGTTTTCTTTCAGAAAAACAGGCTTCAGAATTTTTTTCCCTTCCTTGTTGTCTTATGGTAATCTTATTTCTTAATGATATATCTTTTTGAAAATAATTAATATTTTAATGCATCTATTGAAGGCAACTAATTATTGCTGGATTTTAGTCTTTGCTTATAGATTACTACACCAATAACTGTAGTCTTAAAGAAAAATTACATTTGTTTTTTCAAAAATGTAAATAATTCTTATAAAATTTTATCCATATAACTTTTGTTTCAAAATAAAACAAAGGAATTATATATATATATATATATATATATATATATATATATATATATATATCCTTTCAAATTACTGATATGGTTTCAACAATGATTCTTGACACTAAAATTAAATGGAGTAACATTTGTTTGTACTATCTTTGTTTCAAGAGCGTAATCATATACTTAAAGATTCATCTATCCATTTTAGTAATTATTATTATATAAGGTTCTGTTTAAGTAAAGAGTTAAGAATAACTTGGGATGATCTTAGTTTATTGGAGACTGTCACTAGTATATCTGTCTTGTACAGATTCAGCAAAGGCATTAGGAAACATTACCTTCTTTCTTTCTAAATCAAAGAAAGCCACTTAGCAGCAAATGGGTACATCTAGCTTGATGGATATTCTCTCATTTCTTTTTAATAGTAGAATGAAATATTTAGCATACTTTTACTAATTGTAACTTTTCAAATCCATTATTTATATTTAGAATAGAATTATGTTTTTAATTGCTTTTATTTAAAGATTGGTAATTACTAAAAAAAAGTTGATAGAGAAACTACACACCTTTTAAGGTGTTTTCTTATTGCCCACTCTTGTGTAGAAGCTGAAACAATAGTGCGGCCACTGTTATGAACAACTTTTGCTGCAGTATGTTTTCCACTTCTTTCAAAGTGCAACCTAAAAATGATTATATATATAAGATAAAATTGATACCATAAAATGGTGTATGAAAAAGTCATATAATGCATGTATGTTACTGAAGGCGAATAGTAATAAATATCATCCAACATAAAATATAAAAAATTAATAATCAAGACAAACTTTTAAAAATGCAAATTTTTAAAAGAAAAAAAAGTATACAATTTTTTTTAATACTAGATTAGTAGAATTTTTTAAATATAAATTAGGATAGCAAGAGTAGTTGCCAAAAATAAAATCTGATGTAAATATCACTTTTCAAAATATGTGGCTGTGCAAACCTATTAACAATTACAAAATTGTAAGGAATGTTCAAGTCATCCCCCCCCCCACACTCACTATCGTAAACAATATTACATGTTTGTCAATTAGTCCCCAAAAAGCCTAACTCTTAAAAAAACTCTTCTGTCAAAGTACAACTTACTTTGTTTAATACAACAACCAGAAAGGCTGTAGAACAAGTGGCATGTGCACTATCACATGAGGGCTAAAAATTATAGCTTAGAATTTATGAAAACTATCAGTTTTTGAGGGATTTTTTTTTTTAAATGTAATCAAATCTGGAGGAATTAATCCACATAGTAAGTAATTTTAGGACCTTGCTAAATTAATTTTCTAGGTAATTTTATTTCAATTCAAGTTTATTTTTGTTATATTAATACAAAAGTTCAAAATTTTTCCTCAGAAACTTATTTAAAATGGAAACTTTGGAATTATTTAAAAAGATTATACCAATTAATATGTCAAAAAGTTTCATTTAATATTACCTTTCTTTTAAGAGTTTATATGGAATTTTTAAAAACTAATTTTCAATCTGAAAATGTGAGAACAGCAAATATGATGGTTACTTGATTGAAAATTAACTAGCTAATAAATATTTCTAAATGGGTCTGGCAAATACTAAGGTAAGCTCTAACAACAATTATTTTAGGATTATAACCGAATTGAAAAAATATCTTGATTAGTATTATTTTTGTATCGAAATCTTCTATATTAATTAATAAATATAAAAATACTACAGAATAAACTGTTAATATAAAACTTTTTTCAGCTTATTACTTTTTAATTCTGCCTCGTTAATTTATATCTTACTAAAAAATTAAATTTTTTGCATCAATTAATAATTAATAAAGAATCAATAACTGTTAATATAAACTTTTCCTAATACTAATGAATAATTTTAAAAAAAATGACAATAACATGCATACTTGTTCCAAAATACTCGATCAGGAGCATCAAGAGGAAAGCCATTAGGTTTGATCTCCAGCAACATTTGTTCTAAATTACGAGGATTTCTGTTAATGTACTCATTGTTAAATCTATCATTTTCACTTAGAGGATTATCTACTTTAACTGTATTTTCAGGATCAACAACTGAAAAAATATAGAAATAATAGAATCAACTGTTAAATAGATATTCTTGATACAATATAAATAAATTATAAATAGAAATGACTTCAAAATGAGCTGATTTATGCTAATTAATTTATATGATTAGCTTTTCAGTGAAAATAAAACAACAAGGAAGGACTCAATGTGAAGCTGCACACCAAAACAGTGACCTAGGAATATAGGTGAGGGGGGTATTGGTGGCTATGTAAACAAAAATGTATATATGTCACTTTTGAAAAAATATATATATAATGTAAAAAAAAAAAAAGACTTGTTATTCCTTAGATGCAATTTAAACTTTCAAAACTACTGATAGTAACTAAGGGAAAAAATATCAAAGACAGTACTTATCTCTGACAATATCAAAAAGTTCTGGAATGCAAATTCATTTACCACTTGTAATTGAGCTTAGCATTGTCTGTAATTTCATCAGCTCTGGTTTAGTGTTATGATGACTGCACTTATTCCCTTCCTTTACATCTAAGTTTATCTTTCTATTATTTTTCTTGGTATTTCAATATTCGGTAGTTGACTGATATTTTAATGTTAATTGCCAACTATCATTCAATATTAAACTGCAATGATTGCATACATCTATAGTGAACACTATAAGTATCAAATCATTTATTTTAAATTGCTTATAATCAATATGCTCTCTATTCTACAGTCTGCAAAATCTCTATTTAAGTTTTGGTATTCGGACAAAAGATTTTGTCTGGTTCCTACACCTAATGCTATATGCCAAACTAGCAATACTCATTTTTGCAATAATGAATAAAAACAGTAATACCTGAGGAATTTTAAGTAGAAACCATATATATATATTCTTATGCTTTACTAACTGCAGAGCAGAACCTAGTAGTTTCATTTATACTCACATGAAATACTTACTTTCAGAGCCAATCATGCTCACAACAAATAGCTAGAAAGTTACTTTTGCTAATATCCAATTAAACTACTTGCTAAATATTGAAATAGTAAAAATAACCCATGTTATTATAAACTAAGAAATCTTTGAATATTGACATGAGGTCAATACTTACTTTTTTATTTTAATTACTTGTCAAGCTGATGGAAACACATGTGATTTAATATACATTTGCTTTCAAAGTCCCTTTTAAAAACCAAATATATTAATAATTTCTTACAATTAAAATAATAAGAATAGAAAATCTTATACTCTTTAAGGATAAACTAACTGTTTATCTCTAACTGTATTTAAATTGCATCCTATTGAGAAAGGTATTAACTAGCAAAGTTAAGTTTTGATAGAAATTACTGAGTTTAGACAAATTACAGAATTTTTGAAGTTCTGAGAAAGATTAATGATTTAGTGTAGGCCACCTTCACCCAATAGCATCTTTATGATATTTAATAATATATAAATACTATTTCAAAGTAAAAAATTCTTTTTTTTTATGTGAGTGCATGAGAACATAATTCTGAAGTTCTATTTTATATATATATATATATATATATATATATATAATTCTTTCTAGTTTTTGTGTAAATTTTCCTCAATATGATTTTATTCTTTCTTTTATCCAAATCATATTTTTTAAAAATCAAATTTACTTCAAACAACTTTAACTTTTTCATCAAGATCTCTTAGAATATCACTTTTCTTCACAATTATTTTATACACTCTTCAGAGCAAAAGCATCTTTTATACAGTTGCAGTATACCAGTATAATTTTTTATCCTCTATCAATTCAATTAAAAATACACGAGAATTAAAATCTCAAACACAGTTAAGTTACTTTTCTCAAAGGAATTATTCTTTCTCGGCCACATTTTAATCAAATTTCATGAGTATTCACACCAAATTTATTATGCTATGTGCTGTCATAATTCCACTTTTTTTTTTGACAAATCTTCATTTCTTAAGCAGAGCAATTAAGATTTATTTTCTTCAATAAGTTATAACAACAATAAATTAATTAAATAACACACCAGCTTGAACTTTAATTGTAGGGTGATTTCTGCTTTTAGAAAAGAAATCATTTTTAGAAATTTTTTTTACAATATTAAAAGATATCACTGTTGTACTTCACAAATAACCAGAAAATACTCACTAAGAATTTTGAATTTGGCATCCATATTAATTTTAATAATAGTCAGAAACATCACACTTGGCAAGAAACCACCACAATATTTAATTTTTAAATCCATAAAAAGTTGAAGCAAAGTAGGAAATAAAGAGAAAGAAGCAAAATATTACAGTTTGAAACAAAAATGTTTCTAATTTAAAATTTTTATATAAATATTCAGTCTTAAATATCCGAAACAAAATCAAAAAATTTTCTAAAAAAAAGTTCAATACTTCTTCAATAACAAAATCAACAGACATTACTACTTTCTTTTACTGCATTTTATTTTAAATGCAATTTATTTTTTAACCATCAACAGAAACCCACACATTTAATGGAAATAAGAAAGAATTTTCTTATTATTTAGGACATTCAATCCTAATGTATATAATCTTTTTTAAATCTCGATTTCAGTATAACTCACAGAGCTCTTAACATCTAAAATAATTTTAATGCGATGCTTTTCTACAAAATTCCAAATCAATAACAGAAATACGAACCATCTTTTTCTGGCGGCGAAGGTTGTAACTGTTTAGGATAAGGATATTTCCAGTTAAATTGTCTGAATGTTGTTAAGTAAAGACTGCGAGTCAAATAATTAAACTTCATTTTGGAATAATTATAATTTCTATATCAAAAGTCTAAAATTTTTTATAGCATTTATTTATTAACTATACAAGCATGTAAACAAATAAATCAACTATTTTATATAAACAAAATGAAAGTTACAGTTAAACATTCGCCAGAGTTTTATTTTCGAAAAAACTATTGTCACGCTACAGCTACAGAAAGCACTAATCTTCGACCTTATTCAGGAAGAGAATAAACCATCCTGAGGTATGTTCCCGAGAAGAATCCTTCTAGATAAATTAAGATATATTTATAGAAAAGAGCTAAAAAGGATAAGGGATTGCAGATTGCTTATATATTTTTCAATTTTTGGTTTTTTATTTAACAAATTTTTGACCTTTAAAAGCGGACAATTAGGTATATTTGAATCAGAGTTATTTATCTTAGTTATTTAAAAGTAAGAAATCGTCAGCAAACTGGGAAATGACGCAATTTCATAGAATCGTCCAACAAAAAGCAATTGATAATAAGTTGAGTAAAAATATAATAAATTCTTAATTATTTTTTGAAGTATTTTTTTTTTTGATTTATGTTTTTTAAGTTTTAAAACAATAAGACATGGTTTTTAATTGTTACTTTGCTTATATGAAGAAAATATAGTGTTCAAATCAAATAATTCGCCTTCATGAATATAATGAATTTCAGCATTTTAATGAATTATGTCGAAATAATAATGCACCTGCTTTCACCGAAGCATACGCAATAATAAACCTATACTGGTAAGAGCAGATCAGCTTTTTGAAACCGCATCTACTTTCAAAGAAGCAAACGTAATAATTATAAAGGCAATGTTGGTAAAAGCAGGTAAAAACATTTTTTGCCCGTATATTTTGGATACTTGAAAAGAAACTTGAAAGATATAAGGTATTGGGATTTATAGCTACAATGGCTGTTTCCCCCGATTTCCAGAAGTCAAGATCTAAAAAATCTTGTCAATAGACAAGAGAACACACGCACAAAAAAACAAATTGGAGTTTCACTCAGTTAACAGTTAAAAGTAGTTCCGCTGGTGCACTTTAGTACATATTCGTAGAGATGCATAATCCACCTTTTTTTAAATAACAAATAATTTTGCTATTGCTATTTTTAAATATTTGTTCCAAATATCTGTTATTTCAATCATATTATTAATTAAAATTATTAATTATATTTAAATTTAAATTTATTAATTATAATTAATACTTAATTTACTAACGTAAGAAACAAGTGGTCAAATTAATTTATCTATTTTAGCTTATTTTTTAAATTCTTTTTAAATATTATTTGTTTCATTTATTTATTAGAGTAAAGAATTTTCTTAAAAAATTTAATTAAAATTAAATGTCATTTCTATTTATTTTATTTCTAAATACTACCAATAGATGGCGCCAGCGAAGTAAAAGGACTTGAAAGCCAACAGGCCTTCTCTTGGAGGTCACGCTACTACTCATTTCACAGGCAATAAAAATGATCATAGAATCGCAGATAGTCCAATACAAATATCGAAAAGTCAAGGTCGCTTTAATTGAAGGGGAGGGGTGACTAATCACTTTACAGTGAAAATTATCGGAAAGTGAGAAGTCACTGCTACGATAGATTTCAGTGATATACAATTCAGCAATTACGATTATTCCAAGAATAACAAGTGAGGTCACTTGTCAATCCCTTCACAGAATTCTCCTTTTATCTTTATTCCCGTTAAGGAGACGGAACCCTGAGGACACAAGGGAAGAATGCTTTGTGTTTCTAGGAGTTCCTTTCCTCCCCCTGTAGGGTGGGGGATCACCCGATACCTTTCTTTTCTTTCAGAGCTGTCGACTCAGGCCGTTTTGAGATAATATATTGTCAATACGGGGAGTTGTAACAATTTGCGATTTTAGGTTGAAAGAACACTATTCTTTGTACTCCTCTTCCACTTACAATACATTTGCCTATAGCCAACTTTAAGATTTTAACATTACTATCGTCCATAAAATTGAAATCGACTGACTCCTTCAATGTCTTTTTGTCACATTTATTAAAAATTAAGACTATCGAGTATTAATTTTTAAGAATTATGAATACATTTTTTAATTATTATTTAATACATTTTTCAATGGTCCAAGGTAAAATTAACATTGCTGAAATATCAACACAAAATTGCGATTAATTTACTTAAATTTCAAATTGCAGTTTTTGATAATTCTATCTCATTTTTTGCTGTCTTTGTCAACGAAGTATTGCCTAATGTTTATCATGAGGTTTCGTGGTGCATTAAGTGGCGGATGATTAATTTTATATTCATAATTTTTTAAGCTGGTTATTTTTTAAACATTATACGATTAAGAGATTTTATATCCATTTTTGTTAAACATATCTTGAAAAAAAAAAGACAGAAAGCTTTTGTGTAAATATTTCTCATACAAAATGCATAGTTTTATCGATGCGATTTCAAAGATCGTTATAAAGGAAATCATTCCTTTCTTGTATAGAATTAGAAATAACCATTGGATGGATGGATTATTCTAAGCATATCCAATTTTATATTCATTTTATCGGATTTTTGTATTCTTAAAAAAATATTTTGAAAAAAAAAAGATATAAATTTTTTTTTCTAAAATGATTGTTTTAAATATAATTTTAAAGAAAGAATGAAGTAATTTATTTATCCAATGCTCTGAAAGGGGGTTCTTTTAAAATTAAATTTCTCCATTTCCTACATTGTTTAATATTTGCTACATTTACTACTTTTAAATGTCACAAATTTGGTAAAGATATTGTTTTCCCCTTCTGGACAGTAGAGGAAAATTAATTCCAGCCACCTGGGAACAACGTCACTGTTGCTTATTGCGTCGTATTTCCGCTTTGTGAGAATAGATCATCCTTTTTTTCTATTTCTAAGAAAAATTAAAATTACCTTATAATTTCAAAACGCAGCCATTCTGTGTGGGAATTGGAAATCGTTATTCAATTGTTATGTATAACACTGCATAAAACTTGCTTTAATAATATATTTATAATTTTTTCTTTGATGAGGTTCTAGCTGTCATAAATTAAATGTGTCCGATCTTTTGTACTTTTTTTTTAAAAAAATTAAACCTATTAAAACATTTTTATTTCATATAATGGTAAAATTATTTCTCAAAATTATGTTGAAAGATTTATTACCTAAAACAAAAAAAAATTATATATTTGCATAATTTTTATATGGGATGAATTTATTTCTTATTTTGCTTTTAATTTGTGCGTGTTTTTTTTTAAAGAATAACTAAAACTGGTCTGATTTCATAGTATCGAAAAAAAGAGTGTTAAAATATATTATAACCATTAATGAATAAAAATATCAATTATTTACCCTGCCATTATCATACACATTTCTTCATTGTAAAATGTCTCCAATACAAAGTTTGCTTCTCGTAAGCTCCAGAAAAATAAGGTTTTTACGAAATAAAATTTTTTAAAATTTTTTTCATATTAATAGTTTTATTCTACTACACTATTCTACAAGTTTACCGTAGAAGGGCTTGGGCTTTTAACATTTTTACAATTTTTCTATGGGTTAAATTTCCAAATGCATTATCATTAAGTGAATGCATATATTCTTTTGTGTTCATAAAAATAAAGAAAATAATCTGATTTTACAATTAAATAATAACTAAGTAAGACTTATAAGATGTAAAACTGCATTAAAATTCAAATTATAACAAATGGTATTATACAATAAGTGACAAGTTCAATAATTAATATAATTGCCTGGAATAAAATTTTAAATCAGTTAAAAAATCCCTAGTGTCCATCCAAATGTCATTTAAACACATTTTCCGAATATTTTATGAACTTTCTTTTTTGCATAAAATCGCATAGTCTCCTGCGACTTATTTGCCAATAAGCCAGGTAAATTATGTTTTGAGAACATTTTGAATTGAAATTTACAATAATCACAATCAAGATTAATGAATCAAATATATTCACCAGATATTTAAAAAAGAGATTCTTAAAAATTATCAATTTCAAATTTAGTAAATTATAAAATAAAATTATTCTCATAGCAATTGCTTTTTTTTTATTTAAAACTACAGTTTTTAAAGATACATAAGCCGAAAATTAAATAAAACCGCAAATATCAGAAAGAGTCGCACAGAAAAAAACCTATTCAAATCTCAGCATGTGTTAGGTAATTGCCTATTTAAAAGAAAGACATTGATCCTCTTTTTCAGATAATTTTTCCCGGAAATGGAATCATAAAAGGAAGTAAAATGAGGAGTAAACCCACGAAGAGGGTGAATGAAGGACAGACCTCCCAAGCACGAAACATTTGCTAATTTTCAGTAAACCTTTTACCCACGCACCAATTTTAATCAATAGGAGTTTTGAATATTACTATGTTTCATATTTAACACACTTTGAAAAACCAATGGAAAATTATCTGAATGAAATTTCATTTTAACCTCTAGCTTACGAGCGGTACAAGTGCTTTAGAAAGAACTTTTTTACCTTTTCTTACGGGTCGTTACAACTGTTGTACCAGCAACGAGTTTGGATTTCGTTCCCCCATTTGAATTTCCGGCGAACCGTAATTGCATCTAAAATTTCCTTCCTTTGTGCTACACCCCTTAGGGTCAGGAGGTTTTGTCCAGCTGTAGTTATAATCACTGTTGGCGCTAGTGAGTTTTGTGGACCCTTCTTTGGCGACATTTTTTAAGTAACACTGATAAGAGCTCAAGAATAAATTTGCTTTTAACTTAATAAAATTTTAATCTAATATGCGTTTATAATTATATTCAAATGATAAATTTTTTAATCAAGAATTATTTAAAATTTCATTTTTGATGGACTGGTTTTGTGAAGATTATCGGCGCCCTAGATAACTTGTTACATCTTTGATCCAAATTCGTCATAGTGCAGAAAAAATAAATTGAACCTCGGATTGGGTTTTTTTCGAATCGTCATTATATTTTATATAATGATTATTTTATATTTTATATAAATATTAAAATCTTTATTCCTTCATTTTAATGAAAGTTACTAGAACTGAAAAGTTACTAGACATTAAAAATTTTCCAGAAATATTTGTACTGAAACCATATAAATTAATAGGAATTCTAGATTTAATTTTAAGCATTTCTGAAAGATAATCTAAATAATCGGCTTACAAAAAATATTTGTAGTTAATAACAAATGCTGATCGTTTAGAATTCTAGCCTTATTTATTAAAGATTTTTAAAAAGTTTTTATAACTTCTTTTTAATATAATTTTATTGCAATGAAATCTTATATATCAAATTCTAAGTAAACCATATATAATCTTTGTTTAAATTAATCTTCTTTAATCTGGTGATTACCTCCAAATTAATAAATTTTTATGTATTAAAAATCGTTTTAAATCGGCTATTGATTGTTTAGAAAATGAAGCGTACTTTTCAGAAATATGACATTGTTATGAGTAATTGAAATTCTCGGAAAAAAATCACTATAAATTGTAAGAAGCGACAGTAGAACAAAGAAATGTTACTAGTAATTTATATTAAAAACCGTCTGAAATATGTTAGAAATAAAAACTATATCCGATTTTATAAGCTCAATATATTGATATTTAAAAAATTCAAATCTACAAAATAGCAGAAAATCCCCTGCTACTTTGGAGATATATTTAATTTACAAAATAGCAAAGGATTGTTATATGTGTTTTGTGCAAAGAAATGAAAATATTTTCAAAAAAAAAAAAAAATCAAGTACGACATGCATGATATATAAATTGTTGCATTTAATAAAGATAAATGAGACAGAAGAAACTTTATAAGAATTAAATTTACAGCTTCAGTAAGGCTTGAGAAATTTATTTAATCACAAATATGATTGAAAAATTGACAACAATTTGTTTACGTGCTAAATAACTATAACACATTCATTTGAGTTACAAATTATTTAATAACAAAATTTAATTCATTACTCTTTCATGCGCAATTAGTAAAAAAAAAATGTTCCAGAAAAAGAAAACAAAAACTGCGATAAAAAGCTTTTTCTAGGGGGTCAGAAGCAGTAAAACCGCAAAAAAGCAACCTGGTTAAAACGGAGAGGACAGATGACCAATTAACACCACGGGGAAGGGGAAAGCAGTTGTAATCTTTCTTAATTGAATGCCCGCATTCAAAGTAACTTTTCCGAATTTCGGTTCCCGCAACCTAAAGATTAAATAATACTTTTCCAATTCCTTCACATTTTAAATCTTAATTCTTATAGAAAAAATTGACATGTTTTGAAGAAAATTAATTTCAAATTTTTTTATTTTCGTCTATATCATTTAAGAAGGCATCAGTTCTCCAAAAATGAAGTTTATTTAATTTAAAATTAATTTCAGTCTTTCTTCAAAACGATTTCTTTTGAAAATAATAATTTAGTGTGGAAATTTTTGTACTCCTAAGACAGCTGAGAATTATTCATACATACATGAGTGCCCGAACAAAAGGCATGACGTATTTAAATTAGTATTTTCAATTCATATATCTATATCTATCTATCTATCTATCTATCTATCTATCTATCTATCTATCTATCTATCTATCTATCTATCTATCTATCTATCTATCTATCTATCTATCTATCTATCT
>JAOUZG010051192.1:3101886-3131926 GCA_026289955.1 Argiope argentata
TTATACTAAAACTCTGTCATCATACAGTGATGTAATGGAAGACCAATCGGAGATAGCTTCATTACATTCCTTCAAATTCTCTCTTGCGTAAGTTTGAAGGCTGGAATTTATAATTATGTAATGTAAAAGTGAGATCAACGACAAATTCATGAATAAGAAATAATTCAATTGAGTCGCAACAAGCACTGGTCGTAACTTAAGTAGTATTCTAGACCAAGATTGTTTCACACTGTCTGGCCAAAAGCACCCGGACATCCAGGGATATAGAGCGAACTGAGGCAAATATTCAGATGATGTTGGTCTTCCTCTTGCATCGAAGATACCCTGAACACACCTGGAAAGATTTTCCATCAATTTTGATAGGTGGCTATAGGAATTGATTACCATGCGTCCATCGGAGCTGAAGTGAGTGCTTGCAGTGAGGATGGTCGATTAGGCTGCTACGTAATCTGCGCTTTAAAACGTTCCAAAGGAGTTCTATGTTATTTAGATTGGGGTTCTGAGAAGGCCAGTCAAAGTTTTTGAATATCCATTTTGTCAAATGGAGCTTTTATCCTGCTGGAAGAGAAATGGGCCTTCCCCAAAATATTGCCATAGCGGTCCAGAATAGCCGCATACATATCAGAGTTCATGTTTACAGCTACAGGAACTAAGGGATCCATGCGCCAAACCACGGGAAACACCTCCACACCATTACGCTTACACCACCAAACAACAGAAGGCAGAATGGAGTCTCTAAAGAAACGTTTGCCGGTCATCCGCCAGACCCAGACGAATTCATTCGACTGACAGACTGTAAAGCATCACTCTAAATAACAATCTTCCACATGTCCACAGACCAATGACAGTGAGTTCTGCACCATTGCAATCAATGCTTCGCATTATGTGGAGTGATGTTCGACTTGTGCGCCGCTGCATGAACTTGAAATCTCATGTTTTTTTTAAACTCTCGACTAACAGTCCAGCTGCTAACACCAACGCCTAATGAGATTTCGAAATCCTGAGAAATTTCCACCAACGAGGACTTGCGATTAGTTTAGAGTTCTGTGGCTGCTTTCGCCAAGTGTTTTCGGCCTACAAGTTCGTTTTTTTTTGCAGTTTCACGGCCCCTACGTTTTCAATTCACAATTATATCATTCACAGTGGATGTAAGCTATCATAGAGTATCCGCAATCTCATGAACTGATTTCCCACAAAGGTGGCATCACACTATACTGCCACGATCAAACTTACTAAGATCAAATGATTTACTCATTGCCTCACAAATGCATGAATACAACCTGACAAACACTTACTAACGCCTTTCGATTACGCATGAAACTGCGTCATCCACCAGAACCTCATTTTTAAGGGATGCCCGGATACTTTTGGCCATATAATGTAAATAAGTGGTATTATTATGAGCAGGATGAGAGCGGATCACATAACAGGAAGGTTCAATAAGGAAATGTTTTATTATCAAAATGAAACAAGTATTTTATTTTGAAATTGAATATTTAATTTATTTTAGTAACGGAACGTGGAAGGAAACGACACATACTTGTAGTTATTATTTTACATTTTATTTTTGATAAATTAACATAATGCATACCTTAGTTCAAAATGTGAATCTGCCGAAAGTGTTAAAGAAAATTGTGTTAATACAGTAAGACCCCGCTTAACGCTGTTTCGTTTAGCGCTGTTTCGGTTTAGCGCTCTTTTATTTCAACCCGGGGATTCCACGAAATCGCTCGCAGCATACGGGGATTCCCCTAAATATTATGCAGCGATAGGTTTCAAATACATATCCGAAAGAGTGTACTTGTATTTCTTGTTTGGCGCGGTATTGCACAGACATATTTTCATTATTGGAAACATTTGTTGACATTATTGTATTAATTTACATATTTAATACTATATTACAGTGTCAAATATTTTGATCTTTAGTTTTTTACTATGGGGGATAATGAAAAAGAAAAGAAAGCAACCAGAAAAAGCATTTCACTCAAAACTAAAATGGAAGTCATTAGAAGATTAGATTCTGGTGAACGTCAAACTCTAATTAGTGCTTCATTGAATTTGCCAACTTCAACAATAAGGACCATCATGAAGAATAAAGAAAAAATACTGTCATCGGCAACTGCAACTAAGTCAAGCTCTGCAACTAGAATTACCCGTTCTAGAAATAATATCATAGAGGAAATGGAAAAACGACTGTCTATATGGATTGACGACGAAATTGACCGCAATATGCCATTAAGCCAATCTATCATAATGGAAAAAGCTAGAAGAATTTTTAATTACATTCAGGCTGAGACAATTGACAAAAGTGAAACTTTCGTTGCTAGTCGAGGATGGTTTAATCAATTTAAACATCGAAATAACCTTCACAACATAAAGATTACAGGAGAAGCAGCAAGTGGTGATACAAAAGCGGCGGCTGAATTTCCAGCGATATTAAAAAAACAATTGAAGAAGGAAACTATCCTCCAGGACTATCCTCCTTTTTTTTAAAGAATATTCGTTTTGTTATTTATATTTTGTTTTTATTTTTGCAAGAAATAATAATGTGGTATTAATTTGGGCTTTAAGAAATAAATGTTTGGTTTTATTTTTATTAAAAAAACATACTTTTTAAATTTAATACCTAACCAATTTCCTAGCCATCTTCCCCTAACCCCAATATTTACATGTAAAGATAACCTCGTTTAGCGCTGTTTCGCATTACGCTCTACTTTGATGGAACGTATCCCCCGCGTTAAGCGGGGTCTTACTGTATTTATATTAATTTCAAAATATACTAAAACTAAATGCTTACAACCTAAAACAGCTTTTAAATAGAAAGTGTTTCTGATGAATTGATAGACTTCTATTTTAGACAAACGAGTGTATTTGTAATGGGAAATAAAATTATGAGAAAAGGAGAGAGTCGAGTTATGTGGAAGAACAATAAATTTTGATACACAGGTGTTTTTTAAAAGCTTATCAAGAGGTTGCTGTTGCCGCGTAATAATGTCTTAGCTTGGAGATTGGATAGTTAGAAATGGAATTTCATTACCCCCCCCCTTTATATATGTCCGGTGCACGCTAAATGTAACATTGGGGATCAAATGATGTCTTAATTCATGTGATGCAGAGGGTTGGGAAGAGGTGTAATTGGTTTAAAATTGGATGTTTATTTAATTAAATTACACTAAACCAAATTTATTAAAATAGATGGGAAATAGAAATCCACGCAATTCTAGTGTCACATAATCCAACTCATGAAAATCAAGAAGTAGCGGATCATGGATTTTACTAATAGAACTATAAAATATAATTAAATGCTTATAACATTAATATTTTTGGACTTCTTTCTTTCCATCGTTTATAAGAGATAAATTACATTCATTTATTTAAAATAATAAACATATTATTAAAGGCAAGTGTAAGAAATACGCGTGATTTTAATGTGTTAGAATTTGTTAGATTTTTTATTATTTATTATAAGAAAACCAGTGCTGTAAAGGTGTTAAGGCTTTATAGTGTTACAAGCACGCGAAGCTCCTCGCCAAACGTCGCCAACTTCGGCGGTTCGCCCGCTTGTAACAATAGCATTCCTGTTGAAAGCATGATAATACATTTCTATAATCGATAGAAACGTTTTAATGGAAAAATTTATGATCGAGTCAAATTTGAGATCTGAATCTATCTAAGACGATAAATACAAACAAAAAATGAGGTAGCTATGAAGATTCAAAATATAAAACACTTTAAAAGGATTATATGTTTTCGTGTTTTTGACCTTCTATCTACATTGTTTGCCAGGCATTTATTACATTCATATACTTAAAGTGTAACTGACATTTTTCATTATAAAGATAAGACAGAATTCTTGCTGTTTTAATCTAGTCACTCTTAATTTTTATTATTTATATTTCGTAAAAAAAGTTCCCTTAAAGTTGTTATAAGCATTCTACTTTCAAGAACATTACATTAAGGGGTAAAGTTTGAGACCAAATAAGTAATTGAACCTAAAGTACCCACGAGATAAATATAAAAAAGTAATATCAAATGTTTTTAAAATTCAATTCAAACTTAGGTCAACAAAGAATTTTTTTAATTTTAGTTATGTACGAAAAATATGTAACTAACATAAATAAAATTTATTTACAAAAGCAATACAATTAACCTCAAAGCAATTTATTTATAGTGTGTATATGAAATAAAACAAAACAGCAAACTAATTAATCAAATCAAATCCATAACCATTGAAATAGTTGTCAACAAGCAGAACACATTGCGCATGCTTGAATTTTTAACGCCAGTTGCAGTAACGCAAATGCTTGATTTTTCTACGTCAGTTTGGGTAATGTTATGTAGATTAAAAATTGTTAATATTTTTTATTCAATTTTATTTTAATTCAAAAGTACTTCAAAAGGAATCCAAAAATAATCGATTAATTAACAATGTTTAATTTTAAATTCATCAAACACTAAGAAAATCAACAGAATCGTTTGAAATAATTGGCCAAAAACATGTTAACCTCATTAGCGTGGGGAAAATAAACTAACTGAAGTCTTACTCATTTGGTGGTGGGGAAATGAATATTTTTGGTGGGAAAGTTAATTTTTAGTTAATAAAAAATTAACCTAATTAAAGAATTTATATTAAAAAAAGCTGTATTAAAATCAAGTTTAGGCCTCTATAAGTTTCAAAAAATGTATCTGAACTTGAGTGGATTAATAAAAAGTATTTTATTAATGATTGAAAATTTGAACAAGATATATATACATCTTCATGAAATTTTAACAAATTAAATGCTTATGAAAATGTAACTGTGCAAAAATGTGGTTGTTCCAAAGGCGATACTGTATTTCCAACTTCTACTATAGGTAATGAGTTCATCAAAATCAAAAGTGGTCTTCAAAATGTGTTACTGATTACCATTCATTGCTTTTACAGAATGTCTTAGATTGACTTTCCATTTTTTTATCGCTTAGTAGAATTAATATTGCAATAGTTTTAACTCTGTGAAGGACCCATAATGAAATTAGGTGAATGTTATCAGTGAAAACCAGTAACGTTTTTTTTATCTTTATGCTAATTCACTAAGGTATTTTTATTTATTAAATACTTATTGCATTAGTATTCTATGTAACTTTATTCATTATTTCTGATTTCATTCCTTTTTATAAGTTTACAGAAGGCTGAACATTCTAAAGAAAAAAATACACTTCGCTTTTAAAATTTCAGCAAAGTGGAAGTAACTGTTTTAAAGTATCAAACAAGATAAGGAAAAAAAAAATTATTTTTGAGAATATTTAGTATTGGTAGCATGGGAGCTGGCTAGTTTACTGAATTCCCTAAGGAAGGAAACCGTAGAATTTCAAATAAAATATTAGAATGATGCAAAATGAGCTTTCTACTGCTCAACAAGTATTTGAAAATTTAAAAAAAAGAATGTATAGAAAAAAATAACTAAGTTACAGATTATATTTAGCTATAATTTCCCAATGGACGATTGAAATTAAAAGTTTATGCATTGGTAATATTTAATATAATTATAAAACTGCAATTCAACTTCATGAAGTAAATACAATGATCGTATAAATCAATCGAATCTAGGGGAAAAAATAGGCAAATGAGTTTCCTGTGTTGTAAATGAGAAACTGTGTGGATTTGAATGAACCGAAGTAACACTGTTATCGGTCTATGCAAGTTATCCGTTCATAGCATGTTGCGAATATAGCCTAATGGTACCCTTTTATGCTCTTCACTTCTTTACATTTCCCCAAAAGTTGCTATTTAATTATGTAATTCTTACCTTCATTTGATATTTTCACGGTACTTACGTATTAGACCGTCGACGCCAACGGTTTAGTAACTCATTGACGACGGATTCAAATTAGGCATTAAATCGTCGACGCCAACAAAAGCAACAAAATAGCGAACGACAAGTTTGAACAATTTTTAAAATAATGGCGTGTTTTTTTGCCATAATTGATGGTTTAGCTACTCATTAACGGAGACTTCAAATTTTGCGATAAAGATCGATGATCTAATACGTAAGTACAATTTTTACTTTATCGCTTATGTAGTATGGAGGAAGTATTGAATCGCCAAAAATCAAACTCCAGATTTTGCCGAATCTTTGTTTTAGATTCCCTGAATTAGA
Source organism: Argiope argentata (assembly GCA_026289955.1). Classification (NCBI taxonomy): domain Eukaryota; kingdom Metazoa; phylum Arthropoda; class Arachnida; order Araneae; family Araneidae; genus Argiope; species Argiope argentata. The sequence continues at coordinate 3,108,024 of JAOUZG010051192.1, forward strand.
AAAACACATTTCTAGAAGATGTCTGTCTGTCTGTGAAAAAGATAACCCAGAAACGTTTTGAACAATATAAATGAAAGTGTCAGCGTCCTGGCATAAGAGCAGCGCGTGAACCGTAATCTGAGCGTCATGGGTTCGAATCCCGGTCAGGGAATGGTTGTTCTTCTGTGAGCTACCTGTGAAGTGAGTGAATGTACTCCCCCCTTGTAAAAAGAAGCTGTGCAAGCGAATGTGATGCATGTGTTGCTAAGTCGTGCTCTTGGTCTTAGTTGGCCCTATTTTAAAAACAAGAGACAGTCCTTTCGGCTTAAAATCGTTTAAGGCCGCCAGCGCGCTTGTCAATGACGAGTGTCATTTTTAACAACAGCAACAACAGATGAAAAATCGTGCATACGATCTTTATACCAAATGTGTAGACTTCTATCAAATTTCGAAGAAAATGTTTTCAGGCGAAGTTTATCTTTTCGAAAATAAGTCAATATGATAGCTACAAGAAGAAAAGATCAAGGTAGATGAAATTGGTTACACAGAGTTAACATGTATAGTGTAGAAATCTTCTAAATTTCGTCCAAAACCGAGAGGTTGACATGTAGGTGAAGAAAAATATAGACTTGATATTTCAAAAATTCGATGACTTAAATATACAAAACTTGGTATAGGACTTTAGGACTGCCAGTGTAATTTTTTTAAATCAAATTTTTGTTTTAATTAATGGAGAAAATGCGTATAAAACACTAATTCTATTTAACGGCATTCCAGGGATTAATCGACAAAAATCGCTAAAAATAACGTGATAGAATTGAGTAAAATACTAAATTTACGCTGCAGGTTTATTTCGTAATTATTGTTCGCCAATGCCATGCTAGGTGTTCTATGGAATAAAATATTTATTAGAGTATGCGAGAAAGTTCTGGGGTAACTATTCCCACTTATCTCACTTGCTCTGCTATATGTTTATTATGCTGTAAAAACAGTTTTTAAAAAAAATATTTATTTTCAACTTATTTCTTATTTTAGAAGTAAAAGTAAATACTGTTAAGAATCGAAAAAGTAGCATTGAAATTAGTAATGAATAAATGAAGTCAACTCACATTTTATTCTGCAATTTTCCATTTAAAAAAAATATTTTTGATTGGCGAAGTAAAACATACTAAATGGCACTTACGTATTAAGCCGTCGATCTTTATCGCCAAATTTGAAGGCGTCGCCATTGAGTTGCTAAATCGCCAATAATGGCAAACAACCGTCATTATTTAAAAAATTGTGCAAAACTTAACTGTTGTCCACCATTTTGTTGGTTTCGCAGACGATCATGAAGCGCTTTTTCTGTTCTGATTTTTCGAATCGTTAAAATGATTGAAACTTGGTATTTGCCAGCCAACGAAGAAGATGTAGTCACGTATTTCCCAAATTATTGAATTATTGCATCTAGAAATATGTATTTGAATGAATAAGAGATGAGTATATAAGTGAAAACGGACAAACAATGACGGAATATCAAAGAGTTCTGACCACCTAAGTAAAATGGCTCGAAGTGGTTGGCGACCGTTGGTACATCGACAGTCTAATACGTAAGTACACTAAATTCACTTGTACATTAAACGAGTACAAAGCAATATGCTCTGCAGTTTTAATTTTTGAATTCGGTGATTCTATTATTAGAGAAAAAAAGTGATGATACTGTGGAAGATTGAATGCAATAAGACATTAGATAATTCACAAGTACAACTTTTTATATGAATATGACATCATTCCTATTGATTTGATTTTTATTTATTACTTATTATTCTGCATGCTACAATTCTGTATTTTTTAAAACTGGATTTTTTTTAAATTTTCGTCTTTAACCACTTCGCTAATGACATGTCTGACACGCGCATCGAATTACTGAATTTTTATTTTCAAGTCTGCAATTAAACCACAGAATTAAGCATTTAAGTACGAAAAAATCAATATGAAACTATTTGATATCCGAAATGCCCCACATATTATTAAAAAAATCAAATTAACAATAAATTACCAAAATAGGATGAGTTATTTAATTAGAAAGTGAAATAAATTCGTATGTCAAGTGGTTAATGGTAATTAATAAATACCCTCTACTTCTTTTTATAACTGAATAATACTTTTCCCTTTTAGTTTTATTTCAAGCCTGTATCTTCTGAAAATAACCAAGTTAAAATAATAATAATAATATATAATATAACATCCAATCTTAGGGTTCAAAAGGATATGAAATAAATTTAAGATGGTCGATGTCACGTCATCCAGAAGAAACAACGCGCTTATCGAAATTGAATCGTAGAAACTATTTAGACGATTCAAAACATTCCCACGCAATTTTAGAACGGCAGTCTGCACAGACCGTAAGTGGTGAGACATACAAACAGTAGGGCGTATTCTGCTAACGTTTGTTTTCTTTCCACATGAGCCCAAGAAGCGTAAACTTTCCCTCCGGTTGCTCTTCTGTTTGGCTGGAAACAGAAAAATGGGAACGAACGCCCCGTTCCACCAATTGTTCCACCAGAATGTTTGGTGGTTAAGGAACCGTATAGAAGTCATTCTTGGTTACAGCAAGTGCTCTCTGCTCCCCTAGTGGAAACTTTAAAAAGATCTCTTTTATACTTTAAAGTTGAGATTCTTGAGGTACTTAGTTTCACTTGATAGACAAAATTTATCCTTTTCAATATTTTTTTTCTCCTTTGAAACGGTTGAAATTGAAGTAAGTGTCCATTCACTTGTTTTTGTTGCAAACGAGCCTTAAATTATTATGTATGATTTAAGCGATTTTTGAAGCATGTCGCTCTTTTTTTTATGGGATATATTTTCTATGCAACAATGGGTGTGTAAGAATTCATTTCTTATCGAGGAAAATGTGTTGGGTGTGGCTAATTTGGAAGCATTTACACGAGAGAATCGTCTCCGCGTGTTGCAAGCGCATGACAGAAGAGACACGATACCATTATAAAATTGTTTCTTTATCTTCAAAAGCATCTTGCAGCCTCTCCCAAAGAATAAAAGAAGACATTTTTTTAAACATTTTTTTTATTATGGTGAGGACTTTTCTTTATGAATCATATTTTAAAAACACAGTTTTAGAAAGGCTGGGTGTTAGAAATATAATGTATTCGGGGCTCATAGGCAGTAAAGGTGACTCTCATATTTATATGAATTCCAAATCGTGGTAATTTAAAAACTGAGAAAGCAAATGGCACGAAAAGTTTCGAGAATGAGAGATAAGACATGAAAGATGGACAGTCCCATGTTCTTTATTCAAACATTCAAAATCTTTATACATATTAATTACTAGTCCCTTGTAATGATTTGTTTGTTCGCTGAAATAAATGTTAGCTTAAAATTTCACCTAAATCTTTTATAAGTAAATTTGTCCAAATGACTTTCTTTGCAAAATATCTGAACTTTGATAAACAAGTATTTGGTGGTATTTTAAAAGTTAAATGCTATTCTGTTGTTTCATTCGGTTTATTACTTTTCAACCATTTCCTCTAAAACTGATTGGTTTTTTTATGAAGTTTATTGATGAAATAATTAATTATAATTAAATTACTCCATACATTGGCTAGGGTAAAAAATTTGAACTTTAAGTTGAATTTAACATCTTGAAATCCAATACCCTTCTAGTTAAATTGAAGCAAAAAACTACATGAATTGAAGCAATAATAATTTTGATTGGGGATTTGGGTATAATACGAAATACTGGGAAGTTTGGTTAGAGCCTATAGGATCGAACTCGCAACTTTAGGGTTTGTAGCCAACACAGACATTAAACAAAAGAGATACTCCCATCCGATGGATGTTATCTGACTTATGAGACTTCTAACACAATATACTCAGCGATTTATGTGTTATCTCAAAAAAGTTATCCAATAAAATAATTTTGATTCTACTTTATGCTACACTCAGAAAAATTTATAAGCTAAAAGAATGATGACTAATATTAATAATAACCTCGTTTCTCCGAAATATTGATTTTATTTAAATTCAATAAAATGCATCATGTATATTTTGAAGTTACCCTTTCCCACAACAAATCAGTTTTAAGTATGAAATTATGATAACAATAGAGACATGTTAATTTATATATCTATTTTATTTATTGTTGGCATGAACATTCTTAATGGAGTCGAGTCCCTTAGCATCATAACATTAAAAATATAATTATCGATACAATCAATATTCAAATCGTGTAGTCATCGTAATCAATAATTCTAACAGATCTAATCAGCATTCGAAGAGAAGTTTTTCAGGATAATGGAAATTTCCTTAATCACTTCTCATAGAAACTGTGTAGAAAATAAATGATGCGTAAAAAATAAAAATCTCGTTTTGTTTTTAATTAAAATTTCCATATAGTTACTCTATGTCGCACACTTCCACCTTCCAATTTTTAACAGTACCATATCTGGAAGCAGTCGATATGATTGTCTTGTCTGTAGAACTCCAACTCACAGATAAACATACTTTTTCTCGTTTAATATTTGTAGAGATGAGTTATAAATTGCACATTAGTCATGAAGTCTTTTAAAAACTCATCTGCTTTCAAAGAAGCATACATAATTATAATGCAATACTGGTAAAAGTAGGTAAAATATTTTTTTGCCACCATAAATTTTGGAGACATCAAAACCTCCCTAACCAAAACAACATCATGTTCTCACATGATAAAAAACATGCTACAATGTACTTGAAAAAAATATTGCTGAAATCAGCAACACAAGCTCAAGTAACACATTGATAAATAACAATACAGCAAAATTAAATAACAGTGGGCAACAAGGGCAACTAGTCGCATTCTAAATGTATTCAGATTGCAATTTGAGAGTTCGTCGTGTGATCACACTCTAAACAAAGAAAACCTTCGACTGATTGCACTTGTTTTAGTTTCTCGTTTTATTTCGAGTTCTAACAGATATTTTTCTTTAATTCCTTCATTTTATTTTTCCCAGTGAAATCGCCACTTTCTTCGCCAAACTTCCAAACCTGATCACCTTTATTGCCAATGCCGAGTTGACATTCATCTGGTTTGTATTCAACATTTATTTAAACCATCAATAAATCTCTCTTCCTTACTAAGAGACTAACTGCACAGGAAAGTAATTTTACAGATTCGTAATAATATCTTCGATTTTATTGTTAAGCTTAAATACTAAATCTTTTTTTTTTTTTTTTTGCAAGAATAAAAACTTCAGCAGATAGTTGATTCAAACACAAAGAATGAATTATTTAAAACTGAATCCGGTTTACGATTTTTTTGAATGGTTTGAACAATTCTTTGTTGCTGTTACTAATGGCAATTGCCATGGACAAGCCCCCCCCCCTCCGCTGATACAGCAGTAGATTTAAGCCGAAAGGAGCGTCTCTTGTTTTTGAAATAGGTCCGACTAGGGCCAAAGTACGACTTAGCTACACACTCCCCCCCATTTGCTTGCACAGTCCCTTTTTTACAGGGGGGCACAGACACACATCTCCCAGATAGCACACAGAAGAACAACCATGCCCAAACCGGGCCTTAAGAGCAATTCTTTAAATAATAAGAACAGAACTTAAAGATAACGTAACTAGAATGTAACTAATAAAAGAACTTTTCGCATTTGTTTATGTTTTTCAGACGCCTTTTTTTTTATCTGCCACTAATTCTTGTGGTATTCGTGTTTTTGACTTTTGTTAACCCGGCACAAGCTAAGAATTTATTCAGGAGCATAAGCCGGAAGCTTCCTCTTCCTATCTGCCACTAAGAAATGTTTTTCAGTCAAGTCATTTTTTTCTGTCTCTAAACTACTGGTGTATTTAGCAGAATTCAGAAATTACAGTTCTTAAGAAAATTTATGCATATAATTACAGCAATTTTTGTTATGCATTTACTTTGATAACGGTAGTTAGTGACTATCCGGAATATGCAAAAAAATATAGTATATATAAGATTTTTCAAAACCAGTTTTGCACTATAAGATTTTGGAATAATTGTGTAAAAACTAAAATATTTTCCTTTTTTAATAGATCGTTCTCAGGTCCTCTCCTTCTCCAAAGTTTATTAGTGCCATATTTGGTCTGTCTATATCGAATGTCTGACTTTCCGACAGACTAAGCCATCTTATTCTCTCAATTCTCTATATTATTGATTGGGATTTCCTTAGTTTCTTTTATTTATTACTTATAGCTTTCCATAACACGCCCCATGGAGATCAAATGTAAATAAATCATAATCTATATCTACATATATGTGTGTGTTGGCCTTCAACAGGCCAGACCATTTGACGCAGAGCTACTAAATAAAGTATATGGGTAGCTTAGATGTCGAAAATGTGCACCCCGAAATAATTTTTTTGAATTTTTAATTAGTATTTTAGATAACTAAAATTGATGCAAAATGCTACAAAACTGATTTTTGAATCAACAGATTTTTTAAAGTTAAAGCTCAAAAATATCTTTTTACTGATATCTTTGCCTACCCTATAAATTAAGTTTCGATTTTTAGCAACATTTGCAATTTTTGCGAAAAAAAATAAAGCATATTTTTTTTTCGCACAAAATAAAAATAAAATTTAATCTGCACGAGCCCATCAATGGAAAAAATTAGCTTTTATCACCGGTTGCCATCAAATTAACAGAAGTTCAAATTAAAAAAAATATATATATATCAAATATTTTTGCAAATTAAAAATATAATAGAGTAATTTACGGCACGCGTATGAAGTGAAAAAAAATTGAAATGTTATAAACATTTGAAACTTGAAAAAAGTAAGATATTGGGATTTATAGCATCAATGGCTGTTATCTCCGGTTTCCAGATGTAGAGAACAAAAAAAGTTTCATCAAAAACACAAGAGATCACACACAAACACAAAAATAATTTGTAGTTTCATTCAGTTCACAGTTAAAAGTAGATCCGCTGACGCTATTTAGTACATATTCGGGGTTGAAATGCTATATTTTATAAAAAATAAATAGAGGATAAGTTTTCTATGATACTTTACAATATCTATATTATGAATTCAAAAAATCATTTTGATTTAAGGCAGACATGGTTAATGTATATGGGATAATCTCTATAAACAGCACCCATCTGTTGATTTGGGACATATATTTGCTAAAAAATGGTCTAAAAGATTTAAACAAATATATTTTATGTAACTTGAGTCAATAAATGCTCCTATGAATTACAAATTTTAAATTTTTAACATAAGTCCTCTGTGATTTAAATCCTATTTAACAAAATATTCTTAAGACACCAATATTTTAAATAAAAATTATTGAGCTCCAATCAACTAAATAAAGCATTAAAATTGACTAATTTATAAAATTTTAATATCCCTTTTCCTCAAAAATTGGCGATTTTAGACCGTCTCAAAGAAGATGCACCAACCTTTTGCCAGAGTTTTTCCACAATGATTGGCCTATGATTATGACAATGTTATGTATTCTAAAGTTGATGCATAGAAACTTCATAAATCGGACTTATTTGATTGCAAAAGATATAAATATTTATTCATTTATTTATTTATAATTGAAGTGTTAAGAGTATTTCATTGAATATGATTCCTTAGGACCAAAGGACAAGGTAAAATTTTAATTTCATAATTTTTCATAAGTATATTTATTGGTTGAAAGAAAAGAAAATATTTTTATTTACATTATTTATATATTTTGAAAGTAAAACTAAAAACTAAATTTGACGAGGAATCAGAGAAGTTTCTGTAGAATAATTCCTTAAAATATTATATAACGAAATTATAAATATTATATATACGAAAATTATTTTGCAATGTACATACAACTGCAATGCCGAATGTTTTCATTTTTCATTAACAAACATGTATGATTTCAGCAAAAAATGTTTTTATATTAATTACAGCTTAACATTTCCACATTCATTTAAAGTTGAAATTTTATGGACTCTAACAGAAAATTAAAGAGAGAGATAAGTAATGTAATGCACATAACTGCTTTAGGTCTACATAATAGTATGACTGAATTATATAACTACGAGTATCAAAATCAGAAGCTTAAAAATACTTTGTAGAAAAAAACTGTTAGAGATCAAGTTGACATAAAATATTTAATGAAGTTGACATAAATATTCATTTTAGCAATAATTAATATTGGCGAACCGGCTTGTCGAAAAAAAAAAACAACTAGTAGTAAATAAAATCCATTCAGAAAAATTGTTATCTAATTAGACTTATTAGATATACTCCTTATGGTATTCACAGATGTTTTATAAATTTCACTATTTTTATTCATTGCATTTTTCAAAAGAATGTATGCAAAGATTTTATTTAATATATCAAGAAAAAGTAATGCATTCGAGAGAACTTAACAGTTAAAAATTTTTATGCAAAAGTTTTTGTGAAAATTTAATAAATTTAGCTTCCAACTTGAGTTTCTAAAAATTCCTTATGAATTTAGAAAAGTTTTCCTATTTTACTTGAATAAAAAATTGCTCTCGTGTTATTTGCCGGGTGATTTTTCTTAAAAGTTATTTTCTTTGTCATAAAATATTTTTTATGTTTAGCATGTTTCAAACTTTACAACCTATTCACGTACTTTTTTATAAGAATAAAAACCAAGACATTAATAAATTATATTTAATTTCCTTTGCAGGTTTAAATATAAATGTTAAACTTTCATAAATTATTACTCACTTTGAATTGGAATTTCTTCTTACTAAACTTCTAAAAGAGTCCAAAAATAAATCTTTTGCACTCTTTCTCGAATAACAAAATTTTTTAAATAAAAGAAATTTTGAAAGGAAGATAAGGATATTAACTTTTATTATACCTCTAAATATATAAAATGGAGGTGTGAAAAAAATCAATTTCTACATGCGATAAATTAGATGTAATTTAGCAGTGAAAATCATCCACAAAGCACAAATTTTAAATATATAACAGTATTAAAAGATTTTTTCAAATATAGAAATGCTCCAAAATTAAGCACTGCTTTTTCATTAATGTGACGAATAAAAGATAAGAGTTGGGTCAATTTTATTCAATTAATATAAGGCAATACCAATTTAAAATGGTGGAAAAAAGGTTCTTGAGTTGTTTCAAATTTATGATCAATCATATTTCGAGGCAGATGCTTATCTTTTGGATGAGTGGATAATGGTTTCGAGACTTGATTCTACGTTAATATTACTGCGCATTTTTTTAGCTTATACTAAATCCATATGGGCGCAAAACTCGCCTCAGTGATTTACAGAAATTTGGAACGGAGAATGTTGACTTAAATAGTGTGGTGAAAACTATATAAGCCAGATAATATCCTTAGAGCTGGAGGGTCCCCTTTGCTTGATCGGTATGATACTCGGCTACTAACCATAAGATTCGGAGTTCGGGCCTAGCGCTCTGCGCTACACATCCCAGCAGTTGTATTTTCATAATCCGATTAAAGTCTAGAATTGCCAGTGTCTCAAAATAAGGTGGTATTCAAGCAGATTAAAGCAATTTTTATATTGTATTGTAAAACATATCAGTCTTAAAATAAACAAAAAAAATTGAAAAAAAAAAACTTACGATTTTCTTGTCACTTAGTGATATTGCCAAAATATTAAATGTTATCACCGATATCTGAAAGATTTACAAAAAAAAACATTTAAGAATTTTTTTGTAAAGATTTGTTTCAGTTTCAAAATTATTAAGATAATTCGAAACCGAATAAAACATGAAATTATAAATTTTGATGGAAATATGAAAATAATCCAGATTTTTATTTGATATCAGAGGAGTTGTTCTCACTCTCATCAAATATATATACGTTTTTCTTCCATTTTCTACATTTCATGAATATATACGATGAAGACCCATTACATTAAGAGAACCCTGTTAATAGCAAGGTGGACCACTTTTAACCAATAAAATTGCCACAATATTACTATTAATTAACTCCAGCAGGTACTTATAGGTAGTCTAAAGTATCTCATGAACTAGAGAGAAGACTGGACACCAACTGATCCTGCAATTCCCTCTCATTTTTGAGAGGTGGGGAGGTGAGGAGTAGCGTAACAGCACGAATTAGGATTTCAAGATGGAACCACAAATGCTCTATGAGATCAATGTCAGGTGAATTTGGAGGCCAAGACATGACTTGAAAGTCACTGGCATGTCCCTCGAATCTCCCCCTGACGTTTCGACGTTTATAATAAAGTGCATTATCTTGTTGGTACACACCATCTATGCCGGATATACTGTTGTTATGAATGGGTGAACATGATATGCAACGATGTTCACGTAGTTGTTATGGGGGAATTATAGGTCTTAATGTGTTGCTTAAAAACATTGACCTCTCCATAATACCCCCTCCTACCAAATTGTTTCCATCCAACTATACATCCAGCGGCCAGGATTTTCTTTGGAAATCGGCGTGTTCCAACATGCCCGTCAATACCAATCAGGAAACAGGATTAATAGGGCCATGCAACCTTCTTTTATTCTTCTAATGTTCAATTCCGAAGTTTCTGAGACCATTGCAGACATAGCTGTCGGGAACGTGTCTGGAAATGCATCGGCCTACCTGGCCCATACGCAGCAATGTATGCTGCAATGTGTTTTGAGAAACACTGTCTGGGTTGCCACAGTTGTAGCTGGTGGTGATTTTGGCGGTTGTAGCTCTTCGGTCAGGACTAACAATGTATAGCAATCACCGCTCTTCTCTGAAATCCATGCACCATGGACGACACGTTGATGGCTAGTGACTTGTTTCGCCATTTATACACCACTTTCGATATGTACTCGCAACAATTGCACGTGAACAGCTCAATAAACGCAACGTTTCTAATATTGATGTTCCCAGTAGCCGAGTCATAGCAATTTGACCTTTATTGAAATATAAATCAACTACTTTTCCCATTTTTTCACTATTTGAGCTATGTTTGAAAAGACAATGCATAGTTGTTTTATATACTCCAACATCAGCCGCACACGCTCAGTGGTTTTGTTCCTGAGAGATCGCTTTATTATAAATAGAGGATGGTTTTAATATAATGGCTCTTCGGTGAAGTAGGAGCTGGGTAGTGGAGAGGGGGATGTAAAACTTTCAAAGGTCATTTCAGTTCTCAAACTTGAGTGCCTCGCTTTCAGCCCGATGCTTGCTTGAAGCAGTGGGAACCACTTTGTGTTTCTTTGTACAGTTAAAAAATGAAATAAATCCAATTATGAAATCCGTCCAAATATTGTTAGATATAGAGCAGTGATGAAGACATTTCTTTGATATATAAAACTCTAGTAGCGAATCCATAAAATAATAGAAAGAATTTTTCAGATGTTATTATTTAAAGATATGAGCTCGTGATTATGATAATTTTTTTAAAAAAGAATTCCCTAAAGGTTACTGCAACAGAGAAAAAAAATAAAATGATCGAATGAAACACAGAAGTTTTCTTTGCACGAATCGATCACTATATCGAAAACAACAACAACAACATAAATGGTATTGGAATAATACATGCGTGGTGAGAACTGGGGGCTAAACTATTTGCAAAGATAAAATTAAGGATCAATAATGGTATTGAGAGAAAATGTATTGAAGTACTATTTATAATTCTCAGAGATAAAGATTAGTATAATGAATTATACTGATCTTTAAAAAAATTATGTATAAAAGCATGATTTTCAGATAATCTTTAATGAAAACAGACTGGGAAGTTTATTTGTTCAATCTGTAGTTCGATTGTGCCTACAAGGTGGCAGAAAAATAACAAGATGAGTTTATAAAGTTGTTTTGTTTGACTTAGAAATATGCTACCGAAACTAATCAAGTTTATAAGGAAAATTATAAGCTATGATGAAGCCCGAGTTTCTCTAAAAAATACATAATTTAATTTTTAAAAATATTGAGGAAACTGGTTATACATATAATAGAGCGCAAACAAGGAGACTCTTGAAATTTTTGAGAAAAAACAATGAGTGTATTGAATGCAATTACTGCAGGTTCAATACACTGAAAAAAGCCTTGTTTGTAATTTGTATGCAAGAAAATGAATGTCTTCAAGCTCCTATACGCTGTTCTGCTAATATTTTCTTATCGATTCCAGAGTATCCAGATTTTGAAATTTGTAAATGAAAGGCAGAGCATCAAATTTGCCAAATTTTTCTTCATCATATATGATGAAGACAGCAAATGGTCATTGCGGATATTACGGACGTGTGGGGCAAATTTCTTAGTTGTGAACATAATTTGCAAGAACTGCATTCAATATAAAATTCTCACACTATGGCATTCACATCTTTACACCAATTTAAAAATGACTATGTTGAAATGTATAGCGATTGAAGGTCGCGGTACGAACCTGCGACGTTTAGGCCTGTAGCCGAGTAATATACCGATCAAGCAAAAGGGACCCTTCAGCTCGAAGGATATTATCTGGCTTATAAGGCTGACGCTACAGTACTTCCCCACCAGTGAGTCGGACGAGAGACGAACGATTTTGAAAGCTCCAAGCGTGTGGCGAGCATGCGAGTTCGTTGGTGCGTGTAAGGCTAACGCAACAAAATGCATCGGAATAACATTCGACTTCAGCACATACTTCTACGCAGAAGTCACTTTCACAGACTTGAAAATGTGTTCCAAGTATTTGGCATCAACACCGTTGGAGAATGGTGCAATTTCCAAAGTGCAGTTTAGAAATGTTGTAAATGAGGTGGCATGTATTATAAGGAAATGCCGTTAACGATATTGTATGATATCGCTAACGGCATTTCCTTATAATGTCATTGTATGTGCTCGATAAGTGTTTCTGAACAATTTGATGATAGAATAATTTTCTGTAACTTACAATTCCATGGATTAATTGCCCCTTTCCAACCTCATTTCTATCGATTTCTGGTTTTAGAATTCACAAATCTCAGAGCAACATATGGAATACACGAGATTGAAAGATAAATTAAAGACGCCATAAAACATGAAGTTATATAAATTTCTCCTAATATGTTACATTTGTCATTGTTGTCAATGATCTTTCGCATGTAATGCGTTATTGTCCGTGATGGTTAAAAGATTTTAATTCTAATAAAATGCCTCTTTTCTATTCACTCTCTGGTGTTATTATTGCTCCTTTATAATGCTATTATTTTAAGCTGAAATTCCCGTTCCAAAGCCGATTGTAATTTTTAAATGCACTGAATAGAAGAAATGGGATTGTAGCTATTCGAACATTTCGAAATCTTTCGGTTCTAAACATGATCAAGAAAGCTCTGTTGTTTTAAATAATCACAATCTTGAACGAATGTACTTTCAAATAACAGTATCTGAACTTTCCTTTCTATTGACTGAATGGATAAATCGTTAACCCTTTGCTGTCCGATGTCGAGTGTGACTCGACAATTCAAGATTGTGCATTATTTTGACGTTTTATTTAATTATTTTTCAAATTTAATTGTTAAAGACGCCTAAATAATGGTTAAGATATTTAGATTAATTATTCAAAGAAATTCGACTTAAAAGAATTATTTACATTTATTTTTCATAGCAATAAACAAATCTTTGTATCAGGTGAAGGATTTTGCATTTAATTATTTTTCGGACTGCAAGGGGTTAAAGCCTTATATGACATGGGAATGTTTTTTTTAACGAACATCTTGTATTTATGGTTTAATATTGAAATATCAGATCAAATTTTATGACTCCAATAAAAAATGTTTTTGAATTGTTGTATTCAAATAAAATAGTCATTCAAAAAATTTACTTTTGAGATTTAGAGAGGTTTGAAACATGAAGATTCTTCAAAATTTCGAAGTCAAATTTTTTGATGAACATAATAATTCGCATGTATTTATTGGGATGAAGTATGGATATTTTTATATGAAGTGTTGAAAAATATTAATAGCTATAATTAACGATAAACGTTTGCCACACATGAGATAATTAAAAATATTGCTTCATAATCTAATGATTAAATTGTTGATATTAAAATAATAATAGTAATATTTATATAGTTGACGAATTTCGGAAAATAAATTTTGCCATTTCTGAAACACAGCGAAATTAAGGAGATATACCGGCGTCCTGGCACATAGGTATCACTTCTTCCTCATGATCTTGTCGTCTCGGTTAGTGCATAGTTGTTCTTCTGTGTGCTATCTGTGAGATGTGTGAATGTGCTTCCCTGCAAAAAAGGGCTGTTCAAGAGAGTTTGATGAGTGTGTAGCTAAGTCGTACTCTTGGCCCTAGTTGGCACTACTTCAAAAACAAGAGACACTCATTCGGCTTAAAAAATCACTGACGGCCATCAGCGCGCTTGCCCATGACAAGTGCTATTAGTAACAATTCAGGAGATATTTAGTAGAGATTACAACTGACCATTAACAAAGCTAATTTTTAATATTTTTAGTAGATTTTAACTGACACCAATGAAAAATGTGCCAGAAATCAGGCAATGATAAATTCTGGAAAATAAATGTTTTTTCCTTTTTCCATAATTGAGAAATTTTTTACCTTTTCGTTTCAAAATAATGCAACTATCAAACAGTTTTAATTCTAGAATTTTGGTCGAATCACCATGTCTCAAGCTTTCCGAAAGTTCATTATATATATATATATATATATATAATGTCTGCCTCTGAACACGATGATTCAAAAATGCTTTGGATTAAACGGATGGAATTTGGTGTATGGACTTACGACTGAATTTTCAGATTTCTATCGAATTTTGGATGATATTCATCCATAAGAAGTCTGTTTTACTGTCCCATTACAAATGAGCCCGATAATTGCAAAACGCAAAAAATCTTGGTAGATAAAATTAAGTGCATCGGTGAAGCATCTGAAATAGAGATTCCTATCACAATTTGAACAAAATTCCTCCAAGAGCTGACAGTATGCCAATGTATTTTTTCTTGTTCTTAAACACAAATGCACTTGAAAGAAAGGAATCAAATCTACGAAATTCAGAATGGAATCTTGTTACTACAATTGCAGTTTTGTATCATATCAGTAAGAAAAATAAATATTCTGGCAATCGATTCAGTAAAGATAGTATAATCATGCCGAACATATATATATTTAGATGCAAGGTATGCATACTTACCCGAGATCCACAATTTTATGCAGAGAGAAGGAGATAAGATCTTTATTGGAGAGCAAACGAAAACATTTCAGGGAGACTCCTATCACTGATTTTTTTTACATACATTAGTAGCCTTAGACGACCAGTTATCTTCGTTCACCACATTAACAGCATTTCAACAACTTTTATAATGTTTGACATTTTAAAACATTACTGAGCCGGCTGTCTGGCTCAGAGGTAGAGCATCTTCCTCTTGTTCTGGGAGTTCCGGGTTCGAGACCCGGCATGGTTCTTCTGTGAATTATCTGTGAGATGTGTGACTGTGTCTCCCCCCTGTAAAAAGGGGCTGTGCAAGTGAAAGTGTGATGAGTGTGTAGCTAAGTCGTACTTTTGGCCCTAGTTGAACAAGAGACGCTCATTCGGCTTAAATCAACTGATGCTTTCATCAGTGGGGCATGTCCAATGGCAAGTGCCATAAGTAACAACAACAAACATTATTGAAAGTTGCTATTTAGAGCATTATAAATTGTGCCAGTGTAATAAATGTATTAGTAATGTAATAAATTTATAAGTAATTTGTTAGTAATAGAAATAAAGGAAAAAACTATTTGGCCAATAAAATTGACAAAATCTATCCTGTTGTCGATGCTACTAGATTTCTTAAGATTTTATTTTGCGGCGTCTCTTTAAAGTAGAAGGTTGAAGTTGGTAAAGGGGATTAAAGATAACATATCTAAATGTTATGTACTTTCAAATGAAATTAAGCTTATTGAAATTGGTAGGGCGATTAGTACCTGAGAATTCTGCCATGGGTTTTTTCCTCATAAAAATTGTGCTGCAACTTTTTTATTTTTTGGAGGTGAGTGTTGGTGGATGACAAGCGATGTATTTGGGGGGTCATGCATATTTTTGGGGCTAAATATTGGTAAGATTAAAACAATAATTGAGAGACTGTTTTTTTCTAATTTTTAAAATTCATAGAAGAATTTATTTTTTGTATTTATCAGTTGGAGAGTAGAACTTTACTTTAGAAGTAATCCTATTTTTTACACTTTTCTTTTTTTTCGTTTCCAACTTTAATACAGTTTTTAAAATATTAATTCAGTAATTAAATTTAATTAGCTTTTAATACTCAAAATAGAGTTTTAGTATTTTGCAATGAAAATTGAAATCAACGGGCAGTAGCTCAATCCGTAAAATTCAAGAATGTAGTACGTTTTACGCGGAAGTGTTAAGAAGGCGAGCTCAATTCTTGCGAAAATCAATACCTTTTGGATAAATTATTTATATTTATGTAATTAAAAGTTACTAAAATAAAACTTTTCTGTGTTGACTTAAGTAGAATTTGATTTAATTTTTTTATATTACTTGTTTTTAAAACTAAATTTGAAATAATAATTAGTAAAAAAAATCAGAATCGAATTAAAGTAAGAAATTTATAATTATTTTTACAAAACTAAATTCAGGTTATTAATTTATTAATGCAAACTCAAATTTTATATTCCGAATGCATCTTATTATTGTGATCAAATTATTTAATAATATATCTCGCAAAAGATCATGATTTAAATAATATAAAAGATTGCTTTTGAAAAAAATAAAAATAAAATAAGTTTAAAGTTAAATTAAACAGTTAAACAGAGAGAATTTTTTTGAAATACAAACTGGCATGTTTTGAGAGACGATCTAGGAAAGTATCTAGATAATAGAAAATTCTCCCTAAAATATGTGAATAAAAAATAGGAACAATGAATACATAGTATAAATTTAAAAACATATTACATAAAGAGGCAACATATATATGTTATTGTTTGCATGTGTCTTTTTTTTTTGCTTTAAACTGTTTCATCGTCATTGGCCATACTACTGTTAGCATTCATCGTTTAGTTAAATAGGAAATTATAATTCTTCAGAAGCTAAATTTTGGAAAAATTAAGTTTAGTTGTTCTTTGTTTGATATGAGTTATTTATTGATATAAAAAATGAGATAATATATACAAATACAGGTCATTTTTGAATATCCGATCGCAGAGATGATAAGCAGGACTTTTCCGACGTATCTTGGATATCTGGTCAAAGATAAATTTAAGAATATAAATTTCTTTTTTGATAAACAACAATTTTAGAACCTAGTCAATAATTTTAATATGGATCATTAATTTATAATTGAAACTCAATTCAATTTGATAATTTAATTTAATTTCAGATCTAATTTGGGTCCTTTTTTTCGGTATGGCGCAGATGTAAAAAATTAGACATTATCAGCTAATATGAAAAAAAAATCTTGTCACTTTGGTCAATATAATAAAATAGAATCAACTATCTCGAATTGAATGCTCTATAAATAAAGATTAAAATGAAATCTGCTATGCATATTTCAATGTATCATGTCAGAACATAATTTCTTGAACGGCCAAACGCCACGTGCTCGTGCAAGTTATATTATATTTTTATTCATTTTAATTGTTTCGTTGAATGAGTCACTTTAGTATGGCAAACGATCCAAAAAACTTTGTCCCGCATTTATTGTTTAAAAACAAAATATCACATTTCCTATTTATTTCATTTAATATAATCACATGCTCAAAATGACATTTTTCTGGGTTTTATTTGCTGTAGTACCTAACTTATATTTTTTAAAAAAATCAGAGCTTTTGTAAATGCAATGGTAACAGGTTATTAGGAGGTGATTTTTTGAGATGCTCGTGCAGATAAAAAAATTTATTTTTCGCCAACAGATTTTTGTTGATGCCAAAAATCTCATCCCCAAAACAACATCATGTTCTGACATGATAAAAACAATTCGTTGAGGAAACGCAAAACAAAGCTATTCCAGCCAGATTATTTTATAAATTTACGACCATAATAAACCATGTGATGAAATTATACAAATATGCGGAAGACATTTTCGCTACCAAAATATCTGAAGGCTACCAACGTAATCCTTATATCTTTATTGCACTACTTTTTAACCAAAAAGACGGAATCACGCGAATGGCAAATTACGCTCTACCTTTTATTTCTCCATACCTTCAAGCGACAAAGATCAGCTGGGAAAAAGAAATAAAGAAACAAGAGAGGTCTGACCTTAAACCACTAAGTGCTTGCATTCACTTGGAGGTCAGATTAACAGTGCCCCACCTTTTTTGCTTGCTGATGCTCATCAGATGGAAGTCAGTTGGTTGCTAGACACCGGCCGAACAAGTTGAACGACCTCCGCCTTGTCACACAGAGCTTGAAAAAGAGACATTTTCTCTCGCTTGACCCGAGAAATCTTATTTATATATTTCGATAAAGTTGCATCAAAAACGTGGGCGAAACTTAGGATTCGCTTGGATTATTTAATACTGCTTGTTTGACATTGCAGTGTTTATAGCAGATATCTTCTGCGAGTGTTTACACCAACGGTTCCACTTTACAGTCAAATTGGCGAATTTATCAGGTAAGTTTACTAAAATGTTATTATTATTATGGATACATTGATATGCATCTTTGCACATAGTTGGACTTGTCCAATCTCCTTTCTACTCGACATATTTTAATTAAGTTCTGTTTCGGTAAAATTTTTGAAATTTTTCAGTCAAGCTAAAAGGAAAGCAAATTAAACAATTACGGGGGGGGGGGTAATAATATTTTTTAGTAAAAAATTATTAAAAAAATATTTGAGGTTCACGTAACATTAAGGTTTTTGTTTACAGCATTTCAAAAATAATTTAATTTTATGCTTTGAAATTGTTTAAATTCATTCAAATTAAAATTAAATATTAGTTAATGCTTGGTGCATTGTTTAATAATATTCTAATTATTTAATTTTTGCACGTTTCATATAACATTGATTTATAATTCTAAAGAAAATCGGAATCCTAAATTTTCTCGGGTTCTCAGAATTTTTGGAGTTTTCCATAACTTTCAGATATTTATTGGCAGCCTATTCAGAATAATTTATTTTTATGTTTTGCAATGTAATAAATTTAATAACCCTTTGCACACGGAAAAGTAATTCGATGCATAGTTATTCAAAATAAAAAGGCTTGTTTATTGCTCCAAATTTGTGTGTGTGCGCGCGCGCTTAAAATCGAATTTCTCCGTCTTTTTACCATTATGTATGTATTTTAAATAATCAAAATTTAAAAATAAATAAATAAAACTTCAAAATGATGCACCGTCTTGAATGGTGCCGAAGAGAAGCCATCGAGTGCAAAGGGTTAAAATTAAGTATAATTTAAAGTTTGGAACATTATTTCAGCAATATTCCTAAATATTTAATTTTTGCATGTTTCATATTATATTATTTTATAATTTTTTTTAAAAAAATGTTGGTACTTAATTAAAAAAGGCCCTGTGCTATATTTAAACATTATTTAGATTGAGTTTAAAATGTGTTGTAAATTTTAAATCTATTTTCTTTTAAATTACCTTTAACTTTAAATTTTAAATTTTTCTTTGACGAATTTCTAAATGAATCTTCTCGAAAGTGATGCGGAACAAAACGTTTTGCAACTTCAAATCGTCAAGATTATCTTTTTAAAATTACCTATACAGAGACTAAATTAAAACAATACAAAAACATTAGGTTTTGGAAGCTGGAGAGGGAAAACTGAGGAAGTTGAATCGCCTTAGGGTCCCTATAGGTCCCCTACTCTGCTTCGAGTCTGAATTTTTACTTTTTCTTTAATGCAATCGAGACTGGAAAAACTTCTACCTTCGCTGTCCCCCCCCCCCCCCAAGAAATAAACTAAGAAATGTTAGTTTAAACTTAATAAGATGAGTTAATTTTAAGTAAAAAGATTAAATGATTTTTTATTTTCAATCTATTTTTAAATAGGTATTTTTAATACATTTTAATAAAATACATACAGTACTCTGAGCTAGAATCATAAAAAAAGAGGACGAATATTTTAAAAACATTTATTTCGGATACTTATGATTTACTACTTAATTCGCTTTTATTATGCTTATTACTTATCTTGTGCTCCAAATGTTTATGGTGGTCAATTGTCACTTCCTGGTTCTTACTTCTTTGAAAAGAAGCATTTTAAGTTATATTCTCATGAAATACAAAGTGATATCAAAATCTTTTTCTGATTACAAAATAATGCTGTGAAAACTATTATAATTGAACATCATAGTTGTTCTGACGTATTGTAAACTGCTTCAGATAGCAAATTACAATTCGAACACACGTAGTAGTACAAAGAACATCAAAAATGATATTCGATTTTTGCTGGTAATGTTTATCATTTAAATGCCACGCTAGACACAGCATCCTAATATCAATATTTTCAACTGACATTCCGAATGCTCTGGTCTTCTTGTATTCCCAAAATTGACATTGAACACTTATAACCTATTTGAATTTATGGTACCAAAGGGCAAGTTGATCTTTTTTCTATCTTGATGTCTTTTCGATAACAAACGAATGTTAGATTATTATTTCATTATTAATTACGCTATCAACTGTACTGAAAAATTAAGAATACGAATACTCTTCCATAGTGAAAATTTTACAATATTACATTTAATATTTTTTGTAATTATTTTTTTATAATCAAGGAATGATTAAATGATCATCATATAAATCTTTTAACCATTTAATTACTTTACTTTCTTTTATTATCCAATTAGGTGACAACTTCAGCTTCAGTTATGTGCTACTGTATAGATTCGATTAGTAATCTACAGAATATTTGATATGTTTCCTAATTATGGGAAATTTTTGCATGGAATAGATTTAATTTCAGCTGAAAAGTTTGAAAAGCGAAATTTGGATACCCGTACGAATCACGGGTGCGACAATTAAGCAGTAAACTTATACTATTTCGGCCTTATTCTCAATTTTGTGTTGTTTATATTGCTTTTTTGTTTAAAAAATATAGCACCGTGCAAATTTACCTTCCTAAATATTATTCTGGGAGATTTTATTTAGATTAGCTTCTTTCTTAGAATTATTTTCATAAGTTGTTTTTATGCAGACGTCAAAATTTAAAATTATTCAGATTTACTCTTGATATAAACCTGAATAAATATAAACCCGAATTTAGGTAGTTTTTATGCGTTATGAATTATTTATAATGCACCAAAAATGCACTTTTAAGATATGTCATGTTTCATCAAAGTATGCAAAAGTTTTCAAAGGCATATTGAAAAATGCAAAATATTTTCTTGGCTTTTTAGGATATAACTAGCCTTAGTGGATATACTATTTCTTAAAATTCATTTTCTTTCTTTTGGTATTAAGGTAAACACTGCGAAGAAAATTTTCGAAATTACTTCATTGAATGAAAATGTTTTAGTATTGTTTTTAGTAGAAAGAAATTAGATTACAGTAATGTGAATATCGTTTCAAAAAAATTAAAGTTGATAAAAAGCCTTTTTAATAGTGCATTTCATGGAATAGTTTTAAGGGCAGCTTTCGCAACAAGAAAATTATTAAATGCAAAAAGTTTAGAAGATGATTTAGTTAAACGATTTGTGTTAACGTTGCACGATAATGTATTACAATGAAAGCGTGTACAGATTGTCCATGACAGGAGGAATGTTGATGAAATCGAGACTGTAATAATATAGGCTGTAATAATAATAAAGGCATGTTTGTGTTGTAAAAAAATGCTGATTTTACTTTTTTTTCTTTTTTACACTAATACCTCCTTTTGATATATGATAAAAATTGAAATAATAATTGAGATTAAAGGAATACTAAAAATACGGCTTAGATTTTAAATAGTGCCGTGACGTCATGGGTATGATCTCCAATAGAATGTTTCATGTAATACTGAGTGCAGCATACGTAGAATTAAAAGGGTATATCTTTAGTGCCTTGAAATTTTACGATATCATGGATATGAAGTTATATTTGAACGATTTAATCGGTATTAATTATAATCTATTACCCCGTAGAACCAACTAGTCGTCAAAGGTGACTAGCAAATAGGGAATTGTTGGGGAATAAACTAAAGAACATTAATTAAAAGTCTTCACAAAATTAAACACGATTAAACATAAATGATACCAATGATTGCACAATCCCTAGTAGCACGCAGATATTGTACAATATTGATCAATATTCGCAATATTTTTTAATATTGTGGAATATTGTTTAATATCATATAATATACCCCAATATTGTACAATATTATGCTACAGGATGTGCTATCTGAAATCTACTATAATTTGTCTATAAATTGTACAATCTGTTTATTAAAGAATCATAAATAAACATAAAAATACATATTAAATATGTATAACAAAATATCAGTTGTATAAGGAATTCGGGAAAAACAGAACAACTCGCTTTAAACTAACGCAATATCTATATTAATAAAAATGCAACTCGAAATGCGTTGCTAAGCGCAAAACTGGAGAACGGCTCGACCGATTCGGCTGATTTTTTAAAAAATATTTTCGTTAAGACACGAGGATGGTTCTTATGGAGAGAAAAAATTAAAAAACTGCGTGGAAAATAGTTAAAACGACACTTTTCTTACTTTCCCGCCAAAAATCTTCATTTCCTTCCCCCACTCAAACTGAGTTAGATAGCAGGAAGTAATAAATTATGATTTGTTTAGAAAGGAATACGCGAAGTCAGTTGGTTTTCATTCATAGATAACGGGATGTTGAAAAAAGAAAGAAAATAGCTGCTTTTATTATTAGTCTGAATGAATATTTAATCTATGCCTCCTCAAAATAAAGTCTGGGCAGGGAAGAAAGAAAAGAAGGGTGTGTGTGTGTCACCATCATTTCCTCTGTGCGCGGCATTTTCCAATCTGTTTTTAAACTTTCGCATCTCTTGAAAACCAGTTGTGTCTTTATTTGTTAAGTGTGTTTACATTTATGAAAATTTTAATCCCATTATTCTATGAAAACGTAGAATTTTAGACCTTTCCCTCCACCATTTAAGCAAAATATCAATTCCGGGTCAATCATAGTATTGATAGAAAGAGAAAAATTAGTACAGTGAACAGAACATCTGAAGGAAATGGTACTAAATAATACTATAAATGAATTATATGACTATAAAAATTTGTTTGGTTTAAAAATATTTTGGTGAAAAACTGTTATGAGACACAGCTACATATAATATTATATGAAAATTTTAGTGAGCATTAATACTGGCGAACCAACTGGTCGCCAAAGGCGGCTAGTATATAAATATAATTAAAAGAGAATTTCCCAATAACTAATAACTTGTTTTCGATTGTGGTCTTTTCTACCCATTAGGGATAGAATATAGAGCGAAATTCGTTGTTCTTTTTCTCTCATTTCAAATCAGTCTCGAGGCATAAAACCTTCATTCTTTTTTTTCTTTCGATTCTGCTATTCTTGGAGGCAATTCTTGAAGAGTTGGGTAATTGAAGAAGATCGGTTAAGCGTATGATTCCATCGGAACTTGAAATGCATCGGCGGAGGAATCCCTCTTGCTCGAGGGACGGTTTCAGTTCTTTCTTTTCGGTCTTGGGAGAATGGATTTCTCCTCAACGAACAAGTGTAACCTGCAATTTTTATTATTTATCTTTGGGGACGTGAGTTTTAGGCGGCATCGATTGGGTGGGTTTCTCCTGAAGAGAGTGGACTGTCTAAGTACTGCTTGGGAGATCTAATTTGAGCTCAAGTTTGGGAGGAACTAACTAAAACAACTTTTACTGGAAAGTGTAGCACAAAAGAACCAGACTTTTTCAAAAGATATATTATGTTATAGTCTCTTAAGCTAATCCTTTTACTGAAGAGTGTATATTATATACAGAAGCTGATAGTAATTTTCTGTTATTACTATCGATGAACTAACTATACAATTATGAAAAAATAGTAAGAATTTTGTAGAAGATATGGCCTTTTAAGTTAATTCCTTCACAAAAAAATGTATACTATATATATATATATATATATA
>JAOUZG010051192.1:3143234-3193281 GCA_026289955.1 Argiope argentata
TTATTTGTTTTCGTTTTGTTTGTTTTATTATTTGTTTTCGTTTTGTTTGTTTTATTATTTGTTTTAAACTGAACTTATTTGTTTGAAGCAAGTAAAGCATACAATAAATGGGGGCTTAAAATTTTTATAAATATTTGTTTATATTTATTTCATTTAAAATAAATTTCTTAGTTAAGCCTAAATTTCTTAATAAAGTCCCCTTTTTTATAAATTTATAAAAAAGCTATTTTGCTATATTTTTAAACATAGCAAGAAAATTAAAGCATTTTTTATGGGTTTAACTTATTACCTTATAAATTTTTATCAGCTGTTATTAATTTTCAATAAATGGTTTCTTATCTATTATTCGAAAATCATTGAAATGATCACCGAATAACAGGAAATAAATTTAACAAATTGTGATCAAATATGGCTACAGACAAGTCCAGATCTTAAAATATTCGAATAAAAAGTCATGAAGAAGAACTCATTATACTTAATCGAGTCTTTTCACTTTTCTTTCCAAAACTTTTTTTTTTTCATTTTTTTGTCCTCTTTTCTATAGGGCGCGGGATCAAATAATTCGAGGACAAAGGCGAAATCAAAACCCCGATCCTCTTTTTTTATGATGAGTCACTGCAATTTGCAATTAATTGAAGCACGGATAGTCATTGAAGACAGGTGAATTTTCCTGTTAAATGAATCTTTTTTTCTTCGGGAAATAATTAATCTTTTAACCACTTTTAAAATCTATCCATTTTTTGAGATTTATTTAATGAGAATCTCTTATTAATGGGTGATAAATGGTTGTTCACAAGCGAGCGAAAGTATCTGTAAGTTTCCTTTCAGGATCTTTTTTCCCCTTCTTTTTAACTACTTGATCTTTGAGTTGGTTTTAGAATGAATTTAATGGGATGTAAAAAGTCAGGATATGGTTTTTTTAATTGGGTGATGATCGAAACTTGTCGCTTTTCATCATTTCGATGATGGAATTTTTTTTAAAAAATCAAAATTTGTGGAGAGGAAGAATCGAGACAGTTTTTTTTGTAAGTAACATCTTGATTAGCCCACATTTACTATTTAGGCTTAGATATTGTCGCATAAATTTTCTTATTGCGCTTAACCCTTTGCAATCCGAAAATTAATTATTCACCTAATATAAAGATTTGTTTATTGCTATGAAAAATAAATATATATAATTCTTTTAAGTCGAATTTCTTTGAAAAATTAATCCACGTCTCTTAACCATTATGTAGGCGTTTCTAACAATTAAATTTGAAAAATAAATAAATAAAAAGTCACAATAATGCACAGTCTTAACCCTTAATAACCTAGAGTTTCAATTTTGATACCAATCTTTTAAACCGAATGTTCACATTACTATTAGTTTTTTTTATAGGTTGGCTGTACGTATTTTACTGTTGTATAATATTCTTTCCAACGAAATTAAAAACTTACCTCCTGGTTCTGTAAAAAGTGTAAAGTGTCGTTATGCGATAATAAAAACAATCAATGTTTCGCATTATTTCATGCATAGGTATATCTGATTTCTTTATGGCGTTAATGCCTGAAGTATCAAAATTGATACCTGTTTTTTTTTTCTAAATAAATATGTAAAATAAATATTGTGATTTTTTTAGCTTTTTTTCCCTTCATCTAGACCCTCAAGCAAACACAGTAATATTAAAAACAAATCACTTTCGTAAATCAGGCTACTAAGGGTTAAATGTCGAGTCACACTCGACATCAGACCGCAAAGGGTTAAGGAAATATGAATACCAAATATTGGAATTATTGAGATCATATCATATAATTTAACTTGGAAACTATTTTTTATTTAAATAACTTAAATCGGTATTACCGATGCATTATCACTGTTTTAGTTAACCTAACTTTTTAGTATTAGAAAAATTATTATTTGGAATTTGAAATCCTAATTTAATGAGTTAAAAATTGGAATATTACGCATTATAATTCCTAGAATAAGATTATGCAATTTTACTTTAAAGCAGGATGGAAAGCCATTTTTTATTTAAATAATTTAATCGTCTTGCTGAAACGTTATCATGGTTTTCACATAAAAAATTATTAGTATTAGAGAAAAAATTAATATTTGGAACTTGAAATCATTATTTTATAGGAGCCACAAATTTCAATACTATATTTTGGAAATCCTGGGATCAGATAATGCAATTTTATTCTAAAGCAGGCTGTATTACTGATTTTTAATTAGAATTAACTCGGATTGCCGAGACATAACATTGTTTTAATTAAATTTTTTTTATAATATTAGTGAAAAAATTAATATTTTGAACTAGAAGTCGTTATTTTATGGGATTCACAAGTTTTATATATTGAAAGCTCCTGGGATCTTTTAATGCAGTTTTTTTAAAGCAAGCTGGAAAGCCATTTTTTCATTTAAAAAATTTAACTCGTATTCGTGAAACAATATCATTGCTTCAACTAACGTTTTTATAATTTTGGAAAAAAAATATTTGGAACTTGATATAATTATTTTACCGAAGTTGTAGCATTTATTCGTTTGATGATTATTCACAATAATAAAGTTTTATTTACAAATGATTTCTTCTAAATGCATTATAATTTGAGCCGAAAATTATGTATGCTAATTGTAACATTTAAAATATTTTTGTGCAATAGACTATTTTTTTCTACGAAGTATATTGTTTATTAATATTATTTTATAGAATTGTTCGTTCTGTAAAAATAGTTGGGTATTTAAAAATATGACTTTTGATTTTATTATACGCTGCATTTTATAACTTACTTATATTCTTAAATATCCTCAGAAGTATTAGTTTTTTCAGGAATAATGGACATAAAAATTTACAATAAATCATTTCTGTCATTATGATGTTAATTTATTTCATATACTGTGCCAAAGCTATGGGATATCCATTACTCCCCCTTCCTATTCTGTAAGCCAGAAGAATGCCATTTAGAAGTTATTCACTAATACTTTTCATCGAATGTTAAGGCACATATTTAATTAAATTCACTAGATATTTCTATAGAATTTTTGAGAAATCGTTCTTCCACATCTTAGGAGTGGTTTATGAAGTTTACAAGAGAAGATTTATGTCAATCGTTCCTTTTTTCTGCTGTTTTAAAACTTGGTAATCAAGTATTATACTGTTTAAGTCATTAATTACACGTATTTAAATGACTCAACCCCACCTCATCCCGAGAGAGTTGTGTGTTGAAGCTAGTTATCTCTTGATGTGTTGATTAGAATAGATTTATCTCCACAATAATTTTAGGTTGCTGAGTGGAAATTTGTGAAAGAATTTAATATTAATAATGCTGATATTTTTAGATTTAAATTCACAATTTTGTTTGTTATTTTCAGTAAATTATTACTACTTTTCCATAACCATTAATACTCTAATCCATTCTTTAGATATTGGTTTGCGATCTATTCTTTAGAATAAATTATTTAGAATACATTACTTTGCCAAAAATAGTAAAAACATATTTACACTATTTTTGGCAAAGTAAACAATATAAGTGATACATTTACAAATATCCAACAAAAATTATTCAAAAATATTCATAGTATCACTTATATTCTATACTGGTATGGTAATAGATTGTATTTTTATTATTTTGCAAAAAAATTGTATTTTTATAATTTTGTCTTATATTTTTTGCATAAAGAGAACCAAGTGTAAAGTTAAATATAGGCAATCCATTTTCATATTTTTAAATTTCTAGATACGAATGCCAACAATAAAATTATTATTTGGATTCTCACACTAAAAGTAGAAAAAGTTTTTGTACGAAAATTATTTCGTTTGAAGTATTTGCATAACAAATTGTTTCTCCTTCATACGAGGATGGAAAATAAGTGATACTATGAATAAAATCTGTAGCTATTATACATGATGTGATTTTGTCATTCATGTGTTTCATAAATGTGTTTCATAAGATTTTTCCACATTATGGTTTTGAATAAAACTGCCTTCCACTATCTTATCAATGGATTTGATTCTTTCTGTTTCTAAAAGATGATGTAAAGAAAAAAATTCCAAAATATACGATAATTTAGGCAATGAAAAGGAAGGCGAATCGATCTGGAAAAGAAATGGAATAAAGTAAAAATCGTTTCATCGGAGAAATTGATTCGTTAAAGTAAAGATTATTCATGACAAGTCACAAAATGTTCCAGCTGCTGGTGATTGAAGATCAAAAACATTGCTAAATTTTTTCTTTAAGTATTGTGAATCCAACTTAACTGAAACAATGTTTGAACAAATGGTTTGAAATTTATCTTCAGAAAGGTATTTTTTTGTGTGGGAAATTTAAGGAAATCTCAAAGAGAAAAATTATAAATCAATATCTTTAAAAATGTTGAAAGAGTATTTTAATTGGAGATAAAAAATTGAAACGTAATTTCAATTATGATGCAATTTGTTTTGGATTTAAATGATTAGCATATGACAGTTTCAATTTAAAGGAGATCATTTGAATTAAAATATTTTCTTTTTCAGAAATTCATTGTGAATGATTCTCACAAACTGGTTGGAATTATAGGTCTAGTGTAGAGAAACTATAGAGGAATATATATATATATATATATATATATATATATATATAGAACAAGCGCTGTTAAACATTTTGCTCAGGAATTTGAAGGGAATAAAGTATTCGGAAGAGACTGATGGAGTACAGATATCGACACAGATAAAGAATATTGCCGATCACATTGAAATTTTACTTTCCATTTCTGTTTCATACTATAGTCTAGTTTCAAAGCAAAAATTTTAATCTAGGCACATCGAAAAAATATTTTCGCCTGTGTGTTAGCATCATAATCAAGATACGAGTTATCAATCAGATTTGTATCTTTTGAAAACTATTTATTTCTATGGAACCGTGATTTTTTGGAGAACATCTTCAGTTATAATAAATATTTATACCATTTATTGATTAATAAAACTTACTGTGTAAATAGTAACCAATTCCACGTTTATTGAAAAACGTTTATTGTTAATAATTTTTTTTGTTGAGATTGATTAAGGAATTCGGTTAGACAACGTGTATGACGATATAACGATAAAAAAAACTTTCAGCTTTTGTCTTATATTATCCAAAAACTTATTGAATTGTCATAAGTCCAACGGTGGAACCTGCATAGTGGTTTGAAAATGTTTTGCGTGGTATTGTCATAATTTACAATTAGTATCTAGCCTGTAAACAGTATTGTGTTGATTATATTTTGTGTACTTTTGACTGAATTTATTAATATTGAATTTCTAATTATTTAAAAATATTTACTAAACAAGATAGGCTAAACATATTGATTTCTTGGAGTGATAGTAATGTGAATTAGTCATGGGCAGGGGGGAGGTGTATTTTATTGGAACTGAAATGAATTGGCAGGCATTGCTCACTTTTTCATATTAAGGTTCACTTAAATATTACATTAGGGCTGACACTGAATGTATTTTCATATGTTGTACCATCGACAAATGATAAAAATGACACCTGTCTCCTGAAATTTCCAAATTCAAACAGGGTGAAGACATTTTCAGAAAAAATTGTATATTATCTTGAACCCAGAATAGAAAGCCGATTTTGATATAAGTCTTTAAAATTTTAAATTTGAGGTGAACTAATTTAATATTAATACTCACGGCGTTTTTAAAGAGAAATCCAAACATTCAAAATATTGATAACCGTCCTTAATTTTTAACTTGAATTAATTTTATGTTATCATTTCTAAATGAGGATCATCGATTTTGCCGAGCAGTTTTGTGTAAAATGATCGATGGCGAAACTATTTATGAAAACTATATTGTGAATAATAATAATAATGAACTGAAATCTGAATTTTTCCCCAAAGAATCACAGCACGACTATGTTTTAAATTGATCGCATTTGCCATTATATTATTCTTAAAAATGCACAATTAACTAGAATAACGAATAGATGCGCCCAAAAATTGCTTTTAATAAAATTGCTTTTATAATTCCAGTCACTAAGCGATGAAAAATAATTTTTTATATTCTATTAAACATACTTAAAAAATTATTAAAAGTAGAAAATTATTTTACAAAAATGAAATAGTCTTTATAAAACTAATTAAAATGTTATAAAACTGGTTTTGTGCAACAATATTATCCAGAAATTATGTAAAAAACGTATTAAAATTTCAATTACCTTTGATTTAATTAGAATTAAAAGTTTGTATAAACTTTTATTTATTCAGCATTGATTACTAAAAAAAATGACTATATGCTAAAATTGGCAACTCTGGTCTTACTGGGACAGAGGATCCTTTAAATGATTTTTGCATCCCTCTACTTTACAAGATAATCCTTTAATAAACAGTTAGCATCAAAATTATAAATATTATCATATTAACAAATAAGAACTAAAGTTTAAAAATTATTTAATTATTATAGAGAAATTTCGATTACTGACAAAATTCTGCCTTTGAATTTATTAGTTAAAATTGTGCATTTTTGATTTTTTCTACTAATTAATTATTTAAGTTTTTTTAAAGTATGCATATATTTTTGGATACCTTGCTCAATGTCTGAAATCCCTTTTTTAGAGTGAAGTCATTAGGATCCGTCTTCTTAAATATCGTCAGTATTCCAGTTCAACACCAGATGGCAGCACAAGCGGTTCGATTTTTCTCAAATTCAATGCTAGAAACTGGGTCAGAGCAATATATCAGTTTTTCACTCGAAAGACAATGATTTCAACACTATTAGCATTCTTTTTCTGTTTGGATCTTAAGACAGAGCACGTCATAAATCCTGTGATTTTTCATTTTCTTTAATCTCGCTACTCCTGAAACTTGAGGTATTTTTCCGAACCATGGAGGTGAATTTCATCTTTAGAGAAAAGGGAATTTCCAGATATTTCTCCCAAACTTACTTAAGTGCTGTCACAAAAAGGAAAGATACGTTTTCCAGAGATGAACGTAAATCATCTAACATTTATTTTTTGGACTTTTACTAACGTGATTTTGGAATTGCAGACGATTTCCCCAAGTAATATATTGAATTTTACGGAAAGTGTTTTGAAATTTGGGAACAAGTGGTTGTAACTGTTGAAAATTTGAAACTTATGAAACCTTTATTTTTAATAAAGATCTGCTACATGTTCAAAAATATAAAGCTCTAAAATTTATACTCAGCAACTTTCAAAGCATGGAATACTAAGCTTCATTCGAAATTCAACCTTAATAATAAATAATAATCATAAATATTTGTATTTTAGTATTAATACCCAAAACCTTAATTAATATTTTTTGCAACTTGATATAAACTTAAATAGTTGTAACCATCAGTTATAAAAGGAAAAATAATATGCATTAACTAGGATAAAAATTATTTCTTATTTTTATCGTATTTCAATTAAATCCTTTGCACCGATGCAGTTATAAAATTAAGATCCAAACTTTATTTTTTAATTTGATGCTTTAACTTGAAACTGCATACAAGAGAAAACAGTGTTATGTAAGATCTAAATGAGTTTTCAAATTGAAAAATATATTCCTTACTATGTATTAATCTTCAATCAATACTTAGTATGAATTATTTTAAGATAATTTATGAAAAACTTCAAATTTTGCTGTTAGAAGTTTTATTTAATTGTATTCATATATCTATATAAGAATTAAAGTTCTGTTTTTTCTTTTTGGCCATCTAATATTTCTGATAACGTGTTTTTTTGATAACGTTAAATGTCCTGTGATTTCTAGAAGAAGTTTTGCAAAAAATAAGTGTAAGAACCAGTACGCGTATATTAATAGGAAATTAAACTGTATGCAATATCCAGTGTTTTCATCACATGATAAGACTGGTAAGATTAGATTATTATCTCTAGATAATAGATAATCCAGGTAGAGTTTGTGTTAAAAAATTATCTTTCCAGGTTTGATTTATTTAGATAAACAACACCTTATTTCCAAATAAGAAGAAGCAAACTTAATCATTTTTGAATGACGGCCAAATGACAAGAATAATATGAGCTAGTACTTTTTCACCAACTTTTAACAATTCTACTGGATGAATTATCAACCAATTTTTAAACTACTTTATTAGCCCTGCCAATAAGCGCTATGGTCAGAGAGCCGGCATCTTGGCACAAAGGTAGCGCGTCGTCCTAGTGATCTAGCCGTCTTGGATTCGAATCCAGGTAGTTCTTATATTTTCTATCTGAGAGGCGTGTAAATGTGTTCCTCCCCCGCTGTAAAAAGGGGCTGTGCAAGCGAACGTGATGAGTGTGTTGCTAAAAGTCGTACTTTTGGCCCTAGATAGCACTACTTCAGACAAGAGGCACTTATTTTGGCTTAAATCCACTGATGCATCAGAGGGCTTGTTTATGGCAAGTATCATTAGTAACAACAACATTGTCAGAGAAAGTTAACTGAGCTACAACTTAGTCAAAAATTCTTCACAATACTATCGAGATGACGAATGAATCCATCAAATTTACTTCATACCCTACTAGTAAATATGGGCAATGTTTAACAGAATCAGGTTTCGAACCAGAAGGCATCAGGTCTTTGACAACCATGTTAGTCCATTGAATTCAAAGTCACCTGGAGATTACTTTTCTATGGACATGTATTTCTTGATTAGTTTTCTGTAAGCCGAGGCGTAACTAGGCATTGTGCTACTCTTCTAAGCTGCAAGCAAAAATGATTGATATGCTTATTAATTAAGTCCTTATGTACTGAAATGACTCTTTACCAATAATCCGGATTATTCTAAATAGAAATTTCCTTTAGATTTGAAGCATGTAGGTAAGTGAGGTTTACAGTGAGCTAAGCAGATTGCAGAAGCTTGAATGCTTGTACAAAACCTTACTGACTGTGGTGCCGGGATCAATCGGTAAGGCGTTCCGGCAGGAACCGGGGATGCAACATTAGTTTACATGCTATGCTAAAAACTTGAGGCCTGTTTTCTCGAATTTAGCTGGCTATTGCTTTTAATGAATTAATATTCTGAAGACATACTACCAATATGATAAATCTCAACTCTATTTTCCAACAAGTGCCATTTTCTTATAAGTCTGCTTTGAGGTGTTTAGATCCCAGGTAGTCTAGAATGGAAGACATTTAAAATTACTCAGCTTGGGCAATCATCTTCCATAGACATTAGGAAGAAAAAGATAGTAAAATGATGAGATAGAATAAAAATGGATTAGACTGTAGATGTAATCAGTTTACAAATTTTAAAGCAGAAAACGATATGATGAGCGGCAAAATTGGTTCATCCTTATAGCCTCCAACGAATAACTCGGTTAACTGTGTCAGAGACAAATTGTTTAAAGTAAAAATTTCAGCAGACAGATTCTCAAATAGTAGTAGTTTTGAATTAAAATTTTTACTCCTTATCAAATTAGATGAAAAATTTTGATCAATGATTTCATTTTAGCAATTCTTCAACAATTATTTAACAATTTTTATCCTTATTATAATTTTGGTGTCCGACTTATCTACCAGAGATAGAAATGTATACTCTTAACATTCTGATTTTATGACTTAACTTTAATGTTACCGAGAATAGCGTGATGACTCTTTAAAATGATAAATTCATTATTAAAACAGATGTAAGTAAACAAAACGCAAAATGTCTTTCATTAATGTTTAAGTCCGTAATCTTTTTTTAAAGCAAAATATATAGAGGGGGGCTTTAAAAATATCCAGTATTTGTTCTAGCTTTCAGTTTTCATGAAAAGCAAGTTGATTTCTAACAGCTTCTTTTCTCCACAATTGAAATCCTTTTTGCATGAACGCAATACAATAGAAACCTTGAATTATTTCCATGTAAAGAACTTGAAAATCGAAAATAAAGTGCTGTCTTTTTACCATATGAAAACATTTACTGCTCCGAGTTGCCAAGCTACTGAATTGCGAGTCGAGATTTATGTGAGGTTTGTGTTGCTGAAAGTAAGGCTGCGGCAATAACGATCGAAGTTAACACACGCAAAACGGGGTTGGTTTCTGACTTAGAAATGCTTCATTGTTTTCACTAAAGCTTCAGTAAAGCATTAAATTTGAATTTTTTAGTCATTAAAAGTCGCTTAAAACAAGTCAACAGCAAAAACCCTTTTCAGCGATAAAAAGCGAAGACAGTCCTGTCTGCAAAGTTAGAATAATATATTTTTTTTGTTTGGAAACTTTTTAAAAGTAGAAAATAAATATATAGTACATTTATGAATTCTTTTGTATATGATATTAGAAATATAATAGTTCTAATGCCAGATAAAAAGATATAATATTGGAATAAACTTTTGGATTTACCAGGAAATTCAGAAAATAATTTAATTTAAAAGCACTCTCTTAATATAGAATTTTTGAATTTACATACAAAAATTGAAAATAGACTAACAAAATTCTTTATTTGTTATTATTAGACTTGTATCTAAGAAATCAATCTCATTTTGCTCTGATTTATATAAAATCAGCATAATATTTTTAATTTAATTTAATATCAAAAATATATAATTAATATTTATACTTGCAAAGCAAAGAATAATAATATTTCTAGGTGTGGTTGTATGGGTCTCCACTTAAGAACATTATTTATTGCTTGTAGAACGTTTACTCATCTATGGAAGATTACTACAAATGGAATAGGTACTGTAAACGCTTTTAAAGCCCTAATTTTTTGTCTTTTTCTGTCATACAGAAGAGGATTTTCATCTATTCTCTCAATCAATGAATCGGTTAAAATATCTAATTTATAATTCGAACCTAATGAAAGCTTCAAATAAAGTTACAGATCATCTTATATCATAAAGGGGAATTACTTTGTAGAGTTTTTTAAAAGGAAATTTGATTCACCAATATGATAAATGTTCTGATGCTTGACAAAAGATTATATAAAAAATAAACACCATTCTGAATAACTTTTGGTAATAAAGATTTTTCGACTCAATTATGTTTCTGCGGTATTGAGATCCATATCCCCCCTCCCTTCGGCTTCTTTAGACTTTACAATAAGGATATTAACTCTTTGCTTTCCTAAAAATAATTAGATGCAAAATTATTCACGTAATACAAAGATTTGTTTATTGCTATGAAAAAGAAATATACATAATTCTTTTAAGTCGAATTTCTTTGAAAAGTTAATCTACATCTCTTAACCGTTTTATAGGCGATTTTAACAACTAAATTTGAAAAATAAATAAATATAGCGTCAAAATGATGCACAATCTTGACTGGTGAGTCAGAGGCCCCATCGGAGTGCAAAGGGTTAAATGAGACTTTACAGTAATCAAATCATGCCCATGTAAATCTAAGAACAACCATACACGTTTATTCCGACATTCTTATTTTCTAAAAGAAAAGTTATCCCATTTTAAAGCTACGGAAAGAGTTTCATACAAAATTTATCATTATTATTTCTTATTCGGTTGATTTTAATAATTTTTTTGTTATCAATGCTTAATAAAATGAAAACCAAATAAGAATTATCAATGAAAAATAAATGGATATAAAAATCATCTTTTATATCTTTTCCTCCTGTACGTCTTGACTGATCATTTTGTTGATCTGACATTTGTTGATGTCTTGATAATTTTGTTGACGTCTTGATTGATCATATGTTTAGTTGTATGTCTTGGCTGATCAGGGTTGGAGAATTTTGTATTAAGCTGGTACTTTGTATCCGACTCGTAAAAACATCAGGTGCGGAAAATTGATATTGATCAAGAGTATCAGGTGCTTGGTACCTCTTCTGCTCTAATCATAATTTCATCGACTTCATTCGTTTTCGATCAGTTTAACACTCTATCTTGGACTAATGGATTTAAAATATATATTTGAAAAAGTCTTATTACATATTTTAATGATAGTTAAAAAATGTAATAACAATTTTTTCGCTTTACAAACTTTACAAAGAAGCTAGTAATAGCTGTAACGTTTCCCCTATATTTTCTTCTCTATACTTTGATAAAGGTGTTATTCCTTTTCAACAATTTTGAACCTTATGTAAGGACACGAATACATTGAACGGCGTTATCCCCTTAACCGGTTTGCCCGTATGCCGTACGTGCATAGATTTATCAAATTTTGATAGTTGTAAACAAAAAATAAATCATTCATAACAATTATAATCAATAGTAAAATGACTTCGAATGCGTAGATAAGCCAAGTATTCAATGGATTTCCTTTTTAATAAAAATAAGAAAATATTCCCAAAATAGAAGGGGTCATCTTATTAGATAGTAAGGAAAATAAACCGGTTAAGGGGTTAAAGAAACAACAGTTAAGAAATATTTAACTGTGTTGTGACTTTAGCAATTTTACCAGATCTATCACTTGATCCTAGGAGAATTTTTTATTGATTAATCTCTAGCATTTGGTTAATAATATCAAAAAATATATAATTTTGAAGCCTTTTTTTCAAACAATTGGAAATAAATTTTACAGACAAATTTTATCTATCAAACTATATTCGTTTTATAGCTGACGGGTGAATTTACTTTCGGACCTCTGGACAAATTTCTTTCTAAATATATTTCGCTCAAAATTTGATAGAAATTTACAAATTTAGTGAAAAGAATTCATACCTATTTTCCCCTGATTAGCTAAAACCAGTTTTGAGATCTCGTGTTATCAGACATTTCAGTCAGACAAATATTCAGATTTAATACCGAAAATGTGTTTTCTGAACTCTGGAAGTACAAAACGTGAAGTTGCAAGAAAATGTTCATTTTTCAATCATTTCGATTTTGAGTTACGGGATTTATAAATTTTTGAAAGTACAGATCAACAGATAGTTAACCACATTAACGTTAGCATCTACATTTTAGTTCGCAAATCTGTGTACCAAATTTTATCAATCAAATATAATGTATGTGATTGTCTTGTCGTTGCCAGACAGAGAAACGTTTTTCGAGTATCATTCAAAATTTGATATAAATCTACACATTGAGTGAAAAAATTGTATACTACGTTTCATTCATATATCTTAAAGCGTTTTTGAGATATCATGTTCCCAGACAATCAGACAAGAGTTAGACAAATTACCAAAAATATGTTCAAAATATTGGAGTTCAAAACGTGAAGTTTCAAGAAATTTTACATTTTTCAATCAATGTGATTTTGTGTTACAGTGTTCATATATTTCTGAGAGTATAGACCAACATACGATTAACTGCTGTAATGGTCAGCTTTGTACAATATATTTTAGTTGACAAATCAGTATACCAAATTTTATACATTAAATAAATGAATAGTGTTGTGATTGTCTTGTCGTTGCCAAAAAAAAACTTTATTTGAATATCACTCAAAATTTGATATAAATCTACACATTTAGTAAAAAGCTATATACTATATTTCATTCACATATCAATTGAGATATTATGTTCCCAGACAATCATACAAGAGTTAGACATAATACCAAAAATATTCTATTTGAACTCTGGGAGTCCAAAACGTGAAGTTCAAGGAACGTTTTCATTTTTCAATCATTGCAGTTTTGGGTTAAAGGGTTCATATATTTCATTAAGTACAGACCGACAGACGTTCAAGTGCAGTAATGGTTAGCTTTCTACATTTTATTTGGAAAATCCATCCATCAAAAATATGAGTAGTGCTGGGATTGTCATGTCGTTGCCACGCAGATAAGCTGCTTTTGAATATCACTCAAAATTCGATATAAATCTGTGTGTTTTGTGACTTATGGCACTTGCCGTGGACAAGCCTCCGCTGATACGATCAGCAGATTTTAAGCCTAAGAAATGCGTCTCTTTGTTTTACAAGTAGCGCCATCTAGGGCCAAGAGTACGACTTAGCTACACACTTCACAACTCCTTTTAGGGGGCGGACTTCATTCGTGCAAATTCATTCATTCATCACAGATCGTAATTTAGACCAAGAAAGAGAGAACAATCACCTCTGACCCAATAATATTACTCCCGATATGGAGGACTTTGCGATCATGAACAGATTTAATGAGCGCCAGTCGCATTACACAAGTGGAATCTTTTGGCTGGTGAGTTTCGAATTCGTAACCTAAGGAGTACGAATCCAACTCTCTACCAACAAGGCCATCCCAGCCCATTAATCGATATAAATCTTAGTGAAAAACTGTATACTATATTTCAACCATTTATCAATTGAGATATCGTGTTCCCAAACAATCAGACAAGAGTTAGACATAATACAAAAAATGTGTGCTTCGAACTCTGAGTTCAAAACGTAAAAATTCGTTAAAATTTTGAATTCGAATTTTTTTGACATTGTAATATTTTTATCCATCATATAATAGAAAATAAAAGTGGTAGGCTAAGATTAAAATCAACGCATTTCCAAGATGGTTAGAAGCGTGGACTCATTTCAAAGGCTATTTCTATATTTCTTCTTCTGATGATGAGAGCTTCGTTGTCTGTAACAAACTTCACTTGTGCAGGAAATTCGTTAAGTCAGCAAGACAGAGAGAGGGAGGCAATCCACAATGCTTTTCAGTAAATAATTAAGGAAGGCTCCGAACTTAGTCTCTCCGCCGTCTAACAACGTAGTTAAATATTACTTCACGTAGCCCCGCCATTAGGAAGCTTTCCTTACCCGTACATCGAATTAGAGCGAACGTCGCCCCAAACAAATTTTAATTGCTCGCGAACGATACACACGGAACTTTGTTTGCTTTTCTTGAACACCGGAGAAGTAATTAGAGAAGTTTATTAGTTAATGAAGTTTTGGGTAATGAAGCTAGCCGATAGAAATTTTAAAAGGTTTTCTGTCCGACAGGGAATTCTGGTAAAAAGAGACTCTTCCGTTTGACAGGTTTCGAGACGGGAGTTGCCAAGTTTTAGAAGAAGATTTGATAAGGTTTCAGTTCTGGTCTCCCGTTCTGAAGATGTTTGGGTCAGCTATTTTTTTGTAGAAATATTTGAGGAAAATTAATCAACTTTTTAGCATGTGGACTGAATAATTTAATAATATGTTACAGAAAAATCGGTAATGGAAAGATGAATGGGTGGAATCTGGAGATTTAAAAAGTGGAAATAATGATGGTAGTTTTAAGGTTATTATCTTATTCACAGAAATGATTCAATTAGGATCGATTGTTTTTCCCTCGTTTAAAAAGAAAGTTAATCACTTTCAGGTGAGTATTTTTAAATTAATGGAATTTATAATCAAGCGCTTAACTCTTTTGAAAAGAAGTATATTTTTAACACAATAAGTGGTTCAAAGTTTTATTATATAGCCAAGAGATACAAATAAATAGAAAACTATTAACACATTTTTAAATAACAATTTCATCGAAAAAGTGATTAAACTGTGTAAAAATTTTTACTTTATAATGAAACATTATTCAGAATTTTTCAGCATGCATATTTTGTAAACTACTTCTCGGTTGAAACTTTAGTAAAATATTCTTGAACCACTTGCATTTTAAACAAAATACTTTTGTAGTAGTTGCATTACTCTTATATTCTCTTTTGGATATTAGATGGCCATGCCTGTTTACGTACACTTCCCATACTGCATTACGATTGTAATTCTGTTTTGCCTTGTCTTTGTGCTTTTTAGTGTAAATGTGATTATTAAAGAAATGTCCCCAAATGTCCTGTTGCTTCCACTTCAAATAATCTACATTCCACCACACGTTACAAATACTGAATTAGTTATGAAAATTTTAATCTTCTTTCTTATGTTAGTCAAATACCAATTTAAGTAGTTACCATCTAAAGATTGATGAAGCTCACTCAGAACCAGTTTGTAATGTTAAAAATGAGTCTAAAGTGATAACATTCGAAGATTTACAAGAACAATTTTGTCTGGAAAAAATTACCATTTATTTATTTATTTTTTGGCATATGAAAAGATATTGTTTTAATCATCTAAATCAAGTTTCAGAGTTAGATACATTTCCACTTTTAAGTGTTCACGAATCCATTAAATACATCTTTGGACTTATATCTGTCAGTTCATTTGTGGACTCATTTGTAAACTCATCACGGTAAATGAAACAAGTTTTTCATATGAATGAAGACAGTAACTCAAAATGCTTTTAGATAGACGGATGAAATTTTGCACGTAGCATTTACCCCAAACATGTAGAGTTTCATCAAATTTTGAATGAAATCCGTTCAGAAGCCTGTCTATCCATCTATCCAAGTATAAATGAATGTTATAGTTATAGAATGCAAAAGGCTAGATGGTTGAAATTGAATATTCATATTTAGCATCTATAATGTTGATTGTTGTCAAATTGAGAACCAGCTCCATCAAGAGATTTGTTGATCTGTATTTGTTTCCATGGATATAAACGCGATAACTGAAAAATATAATAGGTCAATAATATTTGGTCCCGTTCTTATAATTTAAAAAGTAGATATTTGAAAACCAAATTTTGAAGCTTATTTTTTATAAGGAAGCAAATTCAATATCTCAAAACTGTAAATACCAATAAATATATCAAATTTGTTGTATGATCTTGGGACTTAAATTCTGACATTTTACTTTTTTAATCCATTAAAAAGAAAAGATCCCAATAAATATTTAGTATTAACGTCATTACAGCTATTA
This sequence comes from Argiope argentata, assembly GCA_026289955.1. Taxonomy (NCBI): domain Eukaryota; kingdom Metazoa; phylum Arthropoda; class Arachnida; order Araneae; family Araneidae; genus Argiope; species Argiope argentata. The sequence goes on from JAOUZG010051192.1 coordinate 3,159,742, forward strand.
ATTACTAGGATAAACAAATGCAACAAATCACACGCTTTTAGACTCTTTTATACTTATTGTTCGCCAACGGTATCTGGTTAACAACGCATATTAATTAGAGAAAATGCGAGCAATTTTTCTGGAGACCATTCCCACTAATTAACATTAAAGGTTATTACTAGTAACATTAATGAGGTAAGAAGAAAAAAGTGTATTTGAAAAGATGACTTAGAATTGTCATTTTTAGAAATTTTCCTAGTTCGAATAAATTTAATTATTTTCGAAAAAAGCATTTGAAATAATAGAAACCAATTTAATAGAAACATCATTTTTAATTCTGCACAATAGATGGTAATTTAAAAAATGGATTTTGTTTCGATGCTTCCCATTCAAACATACATTTATTTGAACTTGTTCTTTACAAAAATATTGGATATAAAAGATAACATGGTAATCAACTTTACATGTAAAATAAATATTGACAAGCACTCATTTTAACACAATATTTGAATATTTTTTAATGCTATTTAATATCTTTTGGCGTTGTCCCGAATCCTACCTTAATTTATTCATTAATTAATTTACATATTCTTTTATTACAGTTCCCAAACTGATGATTTAAAGATTCGGATTAAATCTTTTAATCTCTTATTTAAATATATTCTTTTCTTAAATTAATGTAGATTTGTGGTTTTGTCCACATTTAATAAAAAAAACGATATCAATGGATTAAATAATGTTTATGAAATAATAGCTCCGATCGATTTCAAATAAAGTTTTTCTTTTCGGGAAAACATGTAACATTTTAAAATGACATAGTTAAATAAGAACATAACAGCTTAAATGGCAAACTGCCAATTTCTGAAGCTTATAAATACACATTTCGATTTTTTTTCAAAATAGACTGTATCTTAAATTAAGCTTCAGTTTTTACTATTCCTGGAAGGAATATTAAATGAAAAATAAGAATAAAAAATTGAGCAAATTTTTTAAAAAAGGCTGTAATTTCATAGTAAATTAATTTTACCTATTTTTAGTTTTTTTTAAAAAAAACTATATTATGTAAATATTTATTAATTTAAATTAGTACATTAACTATATTATGTAAAATAGTATTAATGGAACTTTATTATGTGCATGAAATAAGGAATATATTATGTAATAAAATGTATGTATATTATTCTAAAAATAATAAAAGACAAAAAATTTTAGAAGGATAAAAACACAGAAGTTAATAGTGAACATAATATTTTAATAAAAAATAAACGAATTAATTAGCTTGTATTCCCTTGTTAGAATTTTTTCAATATAGTCAAATATACATATAAATAAACTATCTCTTTTGTTGCTTATTAATTCATAAATAAGTATTCTTCAAGAATTAAAATATATGAAGTTATTTAAATATAGTATCAGTAATAGGAAAATTTATCTTTTACTTGAAAAATGTAAAAAAGATATAGAGAAATTTATATTTTATTTGTGAAATTTTTTATTTGAAAAATATTTAAAAGAATTTGATAAATTTTTTTGTTTGAAAGATGTTTAAAAGCTGTTGATAAATTTGTTTTATTCGAAAAATATTTAAAAGTTATATTTACAAAAACAGTCAAATGATCATTCTCTTTGCTTTTTTTTATATATTTTTTAAAAATTAATTAATGATTTGCAATAAATCTTTAATTTATTTTATTTGAAATAAAGATATTTCAAATAAAGGAAACAAAAAAATTGACTTAATTTTTGTAAAATATAGACTTATATTTTTAACTGGTGTATTTTTCAACGAATTCTATTGAATACATAGCTCAAATTTCCATTTTTCACAATAAATCTTCAGTAAACACTATTCATGACCATGGTGAAACTTTCTGGGTATTAAAATGGATCTGCTATAAACCCACTGTGAATGGGTTCACTGATTCCTATTTACGCACAAAGCGTTCAACAGCTGCGATTGAACCCATTCATCAATCAAGAACGCATATCAACTTCATTTGAAAAGCGTAATGCGGTCGCTAAATAAAACCATCGCATTCCTTATAAAGCATCAAGGTAGATCATTGAACAGCAATTAATCAAAAGAATACCCATCGCTGTGTCCGCAGTCAAGTGATTATTCAAGGAGGAATCTGATTCAAGGCTTTGCGTGAAAACAATGACATCTTTATCGAACACTCTTTTTGTTTCAGTCGTCGACGGCACAAAAGCGAACGTGTTCGCTTATCAATAAATACCCCTGTTGACACACTTATCGGTTTGACAGCGGCACTTGGTTGTCATCGAACATTTGGGTTGGTTACTTTTTACTTTCTCTTTAGCACGGGTCAGTCGATATTTATTAAGAACGGCATTCATTCCAAAAAGGCAATACCTTTTGTTTGGTGTTTTTAGAAATTTTTAGCCGAAATTAATAGTCGCAGTATTTGAAATCTGCGGAAAGGTGGTCTGATAAATTTAATTTCATGTATCATTTTAAGGTTTAATATTTATTCTCGAAGTATTTTATAAACTAAGCAATTTCGATCGACAATTTTAGTATGGTAATGCTTGTAAGATAAGTAACTTTCATGATACGATCCACTTTGATAAAATTCGGCAGTAATAATTTAGTTCATAGTTTGTTGAACTCACATCTGTCAAATTTGGTTGGTTATTACTTATTAGAAAACCGGGCTGAGGAGGTCTGTTGGTAAGGTTGGGGCCTGATGGTATCAGGTTTAAGACCTGGTTCTGAAACACACACACACACACACACACACACACACACACACACACACACACACACACACACACACACACACCCACACACACACACACACACACACACACACACACACACACACACACACACACACACACACACACACACACACACACACACACAATCATATAATTGTTGTTGAAGCCCCTTAAACTTGTAAAGTCAAATGTAGTCACGCTGGTGAAGTGCGAAGATTTGGTGGGGGGGGGTGCCTGATCACATGATCTCGGTTTAAAAGCTCCATTCCAATATAGCTGTAATGATGCTCTAAAACGGGATGGTAAAATACGAGCTGCTAATTGCAAAATTTTAATTATTATTTTTTAAATTTATTTAAAAGTAATACATTATAAAATTCCTAATTCATTAAATTTTTCAAATATTTTGTACGATTGTTTATGATGCAATAAAAAATATCAATATCTTACAACCGTATTTGTTCAATATTTTTCATTTTAAGTTTTTCCGCTTTAGCATGTTAAATCTATAGGACTAAACCATGTGGATAAATTATTGTACAAATGTGAATGTATGAATATCATATTTGTATCATATACCTTGAATATCATATTATCTGTTGTTGCATCATCTAAAGAGATTGAAATTGATCTTACGTGCAGAAGAATTAAGTGGAACATTATCAATAAGCTATGCTATTATCTATCTCTGAAATTGTTTTTGCAAATCAAAATTTTATCATATGAGAATATGAGATTTCGGTAAAGGTTACGTGTAGTGTGCACCTTGCCGCGCCAAGGATGCCAAGTCGTCTATAAAGATGGCGGACAAAGTAAACACTTTTATGAGATAGTTACAGTTACGACTTTTCGCAATATAAATATGATTTTTTTAATCGATAAGCATTGTCTTTTTATTTTTTTTCAGACCCTCCGGCATCTGTTGAAGGCACCGGGCAGAATTTTTTAACTTAAAAAAACATCCTACGGCTTCGCTAGTCCCGGAAGCGGGAAACTAGTAGCTTCACTAGCACATTGAACATAAGGAATGTGCAGATAACATGAACAAAAAGAATGGATTTAATAGGAAATTTTAAAGAACGTGAAATGCGAATAGTTCTATTGCAGATGGTTTTTAAAGAAAGAAAGCAGACGACTTCGTAAAGAAATAAATCAGACGGTTTTGTGAAATCGCATACTGAAAATTAAAATGAGTAAAGGAATAAATATTTTATATTCGCATTAAAAATATAATGGAAACTTCTTATCTACTATACAAAAAAAATCTTAATTATAATACAGATCAAAAATAAAATATTTAATCGATATTATTTTATTATTTTTAATTTAACACTTTTCATAAAAGAGTTGAAGCTCATGTACAACTCAACCATTGTAGGAAAAAGAAAACAAAACATCATTAGGGTTACTACAAAAGCTTTGTGTTGGGTTGCCATATTGGCGACAAACTCGGGGGCACACTAATGGCCATTTTAGCCGAGATTTCTTTTGATTTCGGTTTTTTTAAACTTCAAAATGCGTACGCAGGATGTAAATGGAATAGGTCTTTAAAAGCTATTGCTCGAAGAATCACAAATAAGGAACATGAATAAAAACGAAAGGGCTAAGGGAGGTATCAAAGAGTATTCATATATTACAATATTAAGGATATAATTTTAAAAAAAGTTTTTCACTTTTAATTTTTCCAGCTGTTTAAAAATACTTTTGAGTTAAAAAATTTTGAGAAATATTTGGTAGGTTTTGCCCGAACAAAAAAGAACCCACCCATTATTTAAAAAAAAAACATCGACGCATACGTAATATGACTGGCACGTCATTGGTTCAAATTGGTTTAAACTAGTTTTCCATGGAAACAAAACCCTTTTGATCTCGACAAAAAAATTTTAGAACTCAATTGATTTTGAGATGATCAAGAGTCGTTGATTTTCTAAACATTGTTGATTGCAAAATCTTAGTCATGTTAGAACATGATGGAAATGAAAAAAAAAAATGTTCTCATATAATTTGAAATTTGTGATAGAAGATTTCAATTTCCAGCCTCTTTTTTTAATTCTATGGTATATAACGTACAAATATTCTTATGGACTTTTTTGATAATAAATTTCATCTGCAATATTAATAATAGTCAAATGAAATTACAGTGCAAACATAATATTTTCTTAAGATTACAATTCCATCGGTTAGCATTTTCCTCAAGCTTTATAACAATGGCGATAACGAAACTATTTTAGAGACGAAATATTTCAGAATTCTATGGCAATGAGAATATCGTAGAAATGCTTCCAATTTACGAAGCGTGTTTCTTCTGGAAAAGTCGACTAATAATTTGTTGGAACGCAACCACGAGTCTCATTAATTCATTCAAATAACTCCTCTCCGCGAAAATTCTGCGCAAACCGACGAATTCCAAAAGTACCTTAAGCTCCGGCTATCTTTCTCCAAAAGCTTCAAAAATTCAACGCCGTGAAAACAATGGGGGAAAAGGTTTTAATTGTGAAGGCGATAGGTAAACGTCTGGTGTGGGTTACGGTTTCAGTTAACGAAGCTGCTTTATTTGTTTTCGAAGTTTACCAACTTGTTCGCTATCTTCTCGGGAGAGATAATTGGCGTTATGGTTGCAGCGGGAATTGTTTAATGAAGCAGTGATTCCAAGTTTATGATGGATTGGAGAAAGCCATTGAATGATTAGGCTTCTCATCGGGGAATCGTCAGAGCAGCTTTGATTGGCTGGGTGGATCTCAGAAAGTCATCGTTGTTCAAGCAGCCATAATGACCTAAAATTCGCGAAGTTTACAGTTGGGGGAAATTTTGGCAATTATAGTTGGTTGTAAATAGTGCGTAACATTGTTTATAAAAGAGTTTTAATTTGGCCAATCATTTTGGAGTTGTGGACTACTTAAAATATATAGAGTTTAGGAATAAAATAAATACCATCCAGGGATATTAATCAGAAGTTTTAAACAAGGAGAGAACTATTATTTAAAGTATTAAAAATGCTGGTCTGTCATAAAACTATACTGTTAAAATCATGAATCTATAATATATGGTTATGTGTTGAAATAAAATGTACATACATTTCGAATATACATCACATAGACAATTAATAATCACTAAAATGCTTTTCAAAGTTTCCAAACCACAGATAACAGAACTTTTGTAATCTCCCCTTATCCTTTAACTCTGGAAAGAGCATTGAGGATTATAGAGAGTTTATATTTAGTTAAATTTTTATCACGTTTTAAATAAGTCAGCACATTTGTTGGTATGGATGTGGAAATTTTCAGCAATGGTTGTAAGACGAGAATGTCATCGAAGACAGTTCCTTCTCTTTCTTTTTATATTACATCAGCAAGAATGCTTGAAGCCATAAGTGTACAACTTATTTCGATTACCGTAAAAAAGTATCCACGTTAAACCACATTCTTATAATTTCGATTCCGACAAATTCATTTTTTGAAGGGAAATTTTAAACATTACATTTATAGCTTATTTACAACTCATGACGAGTTGTAAATAAGCTATAAATGTAATGTCTATAAATGACGAGAGCGTCCTTAAAGACAGCATTTCTCCTTTCTTTTAATATTAGATCGGTCGGAAGGCATACGCTCTTAAGGATGTAATTAGCATTAATAGCATGCAAATAGATGACAAAACAAAGCACTATTCACACAATTTGAATCCGGGGAATTTATTTTTTATGGCGACATTTCAAAATTAAGGAACTTTTCCGCTAGTCGGAAGACATTGAAAAATCGCCAAATATTGTAGAATACTGCTAAACTTCTTATAATGATTTTGAAGCAAAAAATCACCAAATAATGTAGAATTCCACCAATTTTTTTAGAGATTTTTTGCTGCCCTTTCTGGGTTAGGGAAAAAAGCGAAAAATAATATTTATAGCTTACTCTTTACTCAAGGTAAGTTAGGAGTGACCAGCATTTCCTAAAGAACATCGTCGTTTCTTTTGGGGGGGGGGGGGGGTGGAGTGGCCAATGAATAAAAATTCTAATTGGTATTAAGCAGTAAATATTTATGCAATTGTTATTCAAACTATGCACATGAATCTTTTAAAATGCATTGACTTTCACTCTAAAAAATACGAAAGGACATGTGATATAGAAAATCGCATTGTAACATGTCCTGCATGTCGCATGACATAATTTACTGATAGTATAGCTACTTATGAATATTATGGAATTAAAAATATTCCGATCATAATGAAAGAAATTAGTACAAAAGATCAAATCCCTAAAATGATTTCAAATACTCTTATTCTAAAATTTACACTGAATAAAATGGGCTTATCCATATCTGAATAAAATGTGATAATCCTTAATAGGTAACAAAGGCTCGTTATGAATGGCGAAGAAAATTAATCAGCTATATGCTGTTACCTTTATTCCGATATTTTAATAATGGCCCGTCTTTATTTTAGCCCTATTCAATGAATATTAATCACTGTTGGATTACGTTGCGAAGAGAAAACTTTGCTCGAGATGCTTCCAGGATGTCTTCACAATACTGGTGGTTTCCACGGAGAACCTTAATTTATTTTCACGTGCCATTCAGTTCGTGTCAGAATGTCTTTAATATTTAAGCAGGTTGCGTGTACGTCTTTTAATCCACCTTCGTATCATGATTTCTACTTACATTTTACGACAGTGACTGTCGACAGTGTCTTGTTTAGATTGGAGAGGATTGTTAGAGATTTCGTGCGACACGGAATATTTTCTGGAGGTTATTACGAGAAATTATTTGTTTAAAACTGGATAACATGTTCTCGGTATTTATTTATATATTAAACCACAATCCGCTTCTTGTATTTGATTCCTTCTTGGGTAAAAATATTTTATGAATCTTCCATAAAAATACAGTGTTATCGAGATTCTAAAATCTTTTGTTTTTTCCCAATTCCTACTAGCTCATACTCCCTCAATATTTATATAATATATATTTGTTCAAATTTTCAATCGTTAATAAAATACTTTTTATTCATCCAACCAAGTTCAAGTAAATTTTTTTAAAACTTGTAGTGAATAACATTTGATGTTAATGTAGTTTTTTTTAAATATTAATTCATTAATTTTTTAATTAATTAATTAAAAACTAACTTTCTGGCCAAAAATCTTCATTTCCCGATTACCAAATAAGTAACGAATTCTGTTTGTTTTTCCCCACGGTGATGAGGTTAGGTAGGCTTAACATGTTTTCGGCCCATTATTTTAAACGATTCTGTTTATTTTCAGAATGTTGATGTATATAAAATTAAACGTTGTTAATTAATCCATTTTTAGGATTTTTTTTTGAGATTTTGAAGTACTTTCGAATTAAAATAATACTGAATAAAGAAAATTATAAATTTCTAATCTGTATTGCTTTACCCCAACTGGTGTAGAAATTTCATGCCTTTGCGTTGCCTCAATTGGCTTTGAATTCTCAACCGGCGTTGCAAATTCAATGCTAGCATTATTTTTTTAAACAATTATTTATAGTAATTGTAAGACCTGGATAGTATTACGATGCACATCCCTTGGGATACGAGTTCAAACCTACCAGTCGAAAACACTCCATGCATGTTGGACGTTAAATCTGTTGTGGTCACAAGGTTGTCCATGTCGAGAGTAATACCACTGGAGTTACTGGGTCAGAGGTGATCGTTCTCTGCTCCAAATCTAAGTTACGATCTGTGGATGAATGAATGAAAATGACTATAATTGTTGTTCTCCGCTGCATTTTGGTTTCAGTCTGCAATCATTGATTTTCTGGTATTGTTACCTTAACCCCCTTGACATACGAATTTATTTAACTTTCTAATAAGATGACACATTCTATTTTGGTCATTTATTGTTAATTTCATTTTTAAATAATATATGGAACATTTGGGATATTAAAGCGTTTCGAATTGCCTTTTGCGTATTTTAAGGCTTAATTCTGTGGCTTAGTTGCAGACTTGTAAATAAAAAGTCAGTAATTCGATGCGCGTGTCAGATACGTCATTGTATGTGAAAGGGTAAACCGTATGCTAGAGATTAATTCTTTCACTTCAAATTAGAAATATTTTACTATATAATCAGCAATAATACAAGATTCATGCCAAAAATCAATGATTCGTAATCATTGCAAAATAATCGTGTCCCTAAACAAGGTCATGAATTTATGCAAAGGTAGGGTTTGATTTAATGTGATTTGTTTGGGGTTTTTTGGCGCAAAAGCCATGATGTTGACGATACTGCGCCAAAGAATGAGTAAAATTATATTCATTTTAAAACAGTCATCGAACGTAATAGGAGAAGAAGCTAAAATGTAATCAAGATTCAAATAAAAAGACAAAGCTTTATGGACCTTAAAAGTACAAAGAGTTGGACTTGAGGTATCTTATCAAGCAGAGAATATAATAAAGTGCAAGATTTTTGAAAGAACTGTAAAAGCTGGGTACTGAAATTTAGGCATTCAGACAATATATGTTGTAAATACATTTGACATAGCATCACGAACAAAATTATGCAAATATAGGGTATAAAACTTTTATTAAAGATTATATGAGAAAGATTTATTGCGACTGCTAATGTATTTTATTCAGGTCGTTTTCAGGTCGTTTCAATTCACTCCATTCTCATCGCTCGCAGATATTTGATTCTTGATTTGAATAAACTTGATTGAACTGCTAAATAATCATGTTACACAGAAGTCTAGGAAAACCCCCCAATATTTTGTGCGCTCGTCCAAGCAGTTATCGTCCTTTTCTATTGTATATTATAACTAATAAATGTTTTGTGCTCCTTACTAGAAAAACTCCTAAGTATTTCTATTGCAAACCAAAGGAACACACGTGAATTTTGGGGCATAAAAGGCATTTTATCGTTAAAATTTTTGAAATTAATTAACTTGAAAGCAAAATTCCTTTTGATTTGAAAGATGAAATAAAATGTACTGAAAATAAATTTTTGTATAGATTTACTTTGCGTTATTATATGGTAATAGCATTAATTATTACCATATAATAACGCAAATTACCATATAATAATTATAATTATAGCGTTAATCAATGCTTCACTAGTTAACTTGATTTTCCAAATGACAAAAAAATTCGCATGTGATATATAGTAAGCGGGGAAAAATTTTAGGTGGCTTTTAGTTGAAACGACATAGCCTTTTACTTGTCTATACAATTCAATGAAATCCACACAAATGAAGCGAATAAAATGAAAGGAATTTCAGTTTGTTGTTTTCTCGCAAAATTCTGTATTCGCATTTAATTTTAGATGCAATACGTTGAAAGGAAATATGTCTTCCCTTCTATTTCAAATACGGGTGTATTATAAGTTTAAAAACCAGAAAAATAAAAAGAATGATTACACGCGTATTGCAAATTAAAAAGTATTAATTGTAAAAAGAATGAAATTAGTATTTTTTCATTAATTTAATAACATAGTATTACATTTTGAGTCAAATTTAGAGGTTGGCTGTTTTGTCGATTTGTCTGTTTGCAATTATATGTGTGCTTAAGATGAGAAATGTAAAATTCTAGGGAAACAAAATTTAGTATTCCTCTTAAAAACTGACTTACTAGTCTGCATCAAATTGGCGAAAGTTATTATACAATGGGTCTGACTGACATGAGTTCGGTTCATTCGAATTTTGTAAATTTTAAAGAATTGATCTAAGAGATAAGTTCCAAAATACAAGGGAGCCAGAAAAAAGCGCTTCAAAAGTAAAATGAAAAGAAAAGAAAAACGGACGAAAAATATATTTTATTCCAATTACACAAAAGTGTGATTGTCAGTTATGTTTATTTCTAAAGTTTGAACAATTAATGCACAGTGGTTTCCGAGATATTGCAGTTCCTTCTCAGGGCGTTGCTTTCTGGTCTTCCTATATGTACTCCATACTACAACGCTAAACTAGAAGTGGTTCTTACTAGATAAATGTACATGAAAATCAAAAGGAGAATAACCCCTGTAGATTTTTTAAAACAAGGATATCTATGATAATATTGCTTTTTATATTGTTGAGAAATAATAGTTTATATTTCTATCTCGTATACGAAGAGAAAAGCAAAAAAAAAAAAAAAATTACTATAATAGTAAAGCTTTCCGATCTCAAATTTTGTTAAGTCTCTGTGTTTTAGAACTTTCTGGAGTTCAAAAGCACATAAAAAGACATTTTTGAAACAACGGCTGTTCACCCGTCTATTAACAAGGTAACTCACCCAATTGCTTCGGTTTCTCCGAAACTTTCTCGCATATCATTAATGAAGCTGATGATCCCTCCATCCCCCTCCAACGTAAAAATTATGGATCATGGGAAAAGTCAAAAATCGCATTTTTATTCTCAGAGTGTTTATTTGGAATAAAGCACAAAACATTTCCCATTTTTTTTACTGATTGGAGTCAAAACGTGACAAAGAAATATGATTAATACGATGCATTTGTATAGAACATTGAGTTTTAATGTTATCGCATCTGCATGCATGCGAATAAACAGATTGATGGATGCCGAAATCGTCAACAAATTTAATGGAAACTTGTGTACGAATCTATATTTCAGATGTTGAAATAGGGCTCAAGTTTTTTCTTCTAGATTTTTACGTTTTACAGCTATCATGCTCAAGCTACAAGGAAGGCAATAGACGTGCATTCATTTCATTGATAAAATCTCTTTATTAACAGGTATATAAACGTGATGACTGAAAAACAAAGATTTAGATAATTTAATTTTGGTATGCAGAGTTATGGCATCAATTGTATATCTGTATCAAATTTTGAGTTCAGTCAATCTACAGAAATGGGTTCAAAATGCATTATAAATTTTCATCGTAACATAAAGCATGCCATATTGTATCGCAACCCCTGAAAATTGGGCTGACAAAGAGTATCTCCAAAAATTGAAATCCAAAAACTTGAATGCCTGTCATAAATTTTGGACTGACAGGACAGGAAAGAGTTTAAAATGCACATCCAATTTTCTTCGAGGCCCGAAACTCGCCATTTTGTGCCTATATACTTGAAAATTGGGACGGAAATTTTCCAGTATTAAATTTCGGATCCAATTGATCAATATTAATTCGTCCAAAATGCCTATCCAATTTTTCTTCAAACTCAAAACGCATCATATTGTATCACTTTTCACGAGAATTGAGATGGAGTTGGTGGCAGTATCTCTTCAAAACGTTGTTGCTTCCCTTTACTCTTTACAATACATTTTATTGGTACAGATTCTAAAAAAAGAAAAAAAAATGTGCTATATAGTAGAAATACGCAAGGAAATTGCCAACTAATATCTCCAATTGGCATATTATATATTAACCTTTTGCACTTGGAAAAGTAATTCGATGCATAATTATTCAATACACAAAGGCTTATTTATTGCTCCAAATTTGTGTATGTGTGTTTAAAATTAAATTTTCCCGTCTTTTTACCATTCTTTAGGTATTTTTAATGATTAAAATTGAAAAATAATTAAATAAAACGTCAAAAAGATGCACTGTCTTGATGGGTACCCAAGAGGCACCATCGAGTGCAAAGGGTTAAAACCGAAGTGAGTTGAGACAGAGAAGGAATGACATGATCCGTCTATTATTGCACTTGCTACACTTCTAATATTTTTTATTGAACATTTAGAAATCCCCGAGCACCATTAAGTATCACATGGGACTTCCAGAAATAGACAATACATTACATAAAGACATCACGTACAGAACAGATACTCACGCCTCACATTCGCTTGTGCAGCTTCATTTGACAAGGGGGAGGCATTTAAACATATCACATATAAAACAGATTAATAACAACATGCCCGAACCAGGATTCAAATCCAGGACCTCCAGATCACGTGGAAGGTGCTCTACCCCTGTGTCAGGACTTCGACAATTAAAAGGTAATATTAAACGAATAAAATACCTGCAAAATGATTTGGAACAACTAAACTTGAATTATTTCAATGCCCATTACAATGGAAATCATAAAAAGGAATTCCAATGCTTAATGCACTACTGTTTGAGGTTTAGTGATAAACACCCCCGAGACCTCAAAGGTGTGTGTTGAGACATAACACTTGGCAGGGGACATGCAAGGGGAACAAAGCAGTAAGTTAGAACAAATTCTGGAAAAGAACTACTCTCTGTCCCGATTGTGGCGGGACAAATGATCTACCCTCTTTCTGCTGCTGTAAATATCCCAGAACCCTATCATTCTTCCGTCGCTGAAAGGGGGAGGGAAGGAGTGACGACGAAGTGATTTGACTCTCTAGGTGGCGCTGGCTTCGAGGGGGCGGTCGCGAGCGGCAAGTCCGCATCGCCAGTCTGCGATGTTTAAGCGGCGTGGCCGGTGAGAAACTATCTTCCCTTTTCTTCAGTTTTCGGGAGCTTTTAGGAAAAATAAGGATCCCCCTGTGTCTCTCTCTTCCTTAAACCTGTAGACTTTTCCTGGATTTCTCCCGTAGAAGACATCTGTTTTTTTTTTTGCCACACCTCCCCTTCCGCTGCAATATCTACAATGGGAAAAGGTAAGAAAAGTTACATCTAAGTTCTGATTTTTTCTTTTTTGTTATTTATGTGACTTTTGCGAAGAAGTGATGCAATAGGGAAAAGAGAAGTTTCAACTTTTGCGCGCATTTTGGCGGAATTCTCGTTTTTTGAACTTTCGGGAGTTGTGAGTTGAATTTTCAGAGTTCTGTTCAAGCTGTGATTGTTCGGAAAATTCTGTAAAAAAAAAAAGTTGCGCAAGTTGCGCTCCTTATTAAAATGCGCAATTAAACGCGTGTGCGCCTTTAAGGTTCGAAAACATACTTTTTTTGAAAGCGGATGATTATGCAGAAATATAAAAATGTTATTTGTTTTATATCGCGACAAATTAAAAAAAGAGAAGAGTAAATAGTAACCTTAATATTATTCAAGGAAGCGAAAATTTAACTTAATTATTTAAACTAATTTTTAAACTTTATTAATTGTATATAAATTGTTCAATGCTATTTATTGCAAAGAATGCTAAATGTGACCGCATTTTGCTTTTTTATAGTAAATGCATAACTTTCTTATAATGGTATAATTTTATCAGTTAATTTTAAACAATGAATATATTTTTTCACAAATTTCTGTTGAAGTTTAGCCAATTATTGAAATTGGAAATTTTTTGAATTAGATGCAAAGGCTTATTGAGCGAATCAAGTACCTATTCTTTATATAATTATTTTATTCTGCGTGCAGTTTTAATAATTTATTAGAACTGAAATTAAGTTCAAAGATCGAACATTACACCTGTTACTTCTATCGGTTTGCTTTAGTTATATATTAAAAAGAAAAAAAAAGTGGAAAAATAATGCAATGTTTTAATTTTCGTTTATTAAACACGGATTTTTTTAAATTTTTGGAATATCATATTTTTTTAGAAAAAAGATTTTTCTTTTAATTTTAAAAATGACTTGTCAAAAAAGATGACACACAAAAATTTAGCCTTAATTCAAAAACTTCTTACAATTTTATAGCTTTATTGCCTTTTCATAAATTTAATTGACGTGTCGAAATGCAGTACATTTTATTAATTAGTAAGAAGGAATATTACTGAAATCATACCCATTTAATTTTCTTTCCGAAAGGCACATACTTTCTAGTATAATCCCTTTTAAATTTTTTTTTAAATAGAATGTGAAAAAACCGGATTTAATAGTGATTCGTTAATTCCTTGGATGTTAAATCCGAATGACACTCAGATGAATTTATGCAGTTGCGCCAAAATACAATGCTTTATTAAATTCTTAAAACAAAGAATACCATCTAAATATTTTACCTGAATAATATCTAGAATAACTATTACGAATAACTTTTAATGAAAAAGATATTTGAAATATTTTTTTATACACGCATATTGGGAAAGCAAATATTTGAATGCGCTTTGAAGTGTTTACTCTCATGGGAAATGGAAAATACTTAAGATAAATGCATCTAATTCAATATAAAATTCACTTGCATTCGTGATTTTGGATCAAATGGGACTTCAAATGGAAAAAATAATTTTTTTCTCTTTTAGAAATCGTTAGATTTATTTAAAATGGTATTGATATTATTCAGAATACAGAATCGTCCGCTTGGATAAACGGTAATCACATTAAAATTTAAATGTGAACATGAAGTATCAACACAATTTTCGACTCGTTATGACAGCTACCCAATTTTTCCCATGAAAACAGAAAAATTTTAGTGTTAAAGTTTTTAAAAAGTGCTTTTGGCTTTATTTCTGGAATAATTTGTAAATAAATGAAAGTTCATTTAATTCCTCCATCTTTTTTTTCTTTGAAAAAAAAATGTTAACTTATAAATTCTTTGAAACTTTTATATATGAACATTTTTTTAAGCCGAATATTTTAAAAATGTATCAATAAAGAAAAATGACCTAATTCGGAAACTTTTCTGTAGGAACATTTTTTTATGCTAAATATGTTTTTAGGCTTTAATAAAGAAAAATGGTCATTCTGAAGTTTTTGAGTATGAAAACTTTTTAATTCGAAATATTTTTAATGTGTATTATTAAACAAGAATGACCATATTTGGAAACCTTTGAATATAAATAATTTTTTTAAACAAGATATTTTTAAAATGCATTAATAAATAAGAATGATCTTATTTGGAAAAGAAAAATATACAAAAACTGTTGATCTATTAAAGAATCAAAATAATTCCAATTTGTGTAATGACATTCAGTATTTAAAAATATTTTATAAAACTTCTTTTACAAATACAAACATTTCCTATAAATATGATACATTTTTTTCTGGGAAGCTGAGTTTTAAAGTGGCAATATATTTTTCGTTATTGTTCATTCTCTATGGTTATGTATTGGGGCGATATTTGCTATATGGACAACGTCTCGGCACGCGCTAATATATTTATTTAGGTATCATTTAGCTTGTTGTAGTGCGTGCTGCTTTTGGGCTAGTAATTCGGATAGATTTTATTATAAGTGTTATAAAGTTTATAGAAAATCACGGACATTTAGAAGTTAGTCAAATTTTCTTCTTTGATTTAAAAATATTTAATTTAAACTCTCGTTATTCATATCAAATTTCAGAATATATAAATGCTTTTGTTATATATCTCGGAAACAGGGAACATTCCCTAGTGCATTTCTTTTTGGTGCAACGAGCATGTCAAATTGCTTCCTATTTAAAAAAAAAACTATTTTAATTATGAATACGTTAATGTTATCAGAGACGCAACTCTGATCAAAAGTCAATTGAAAATAAAAATTATGTAAAAATTCGAAAATATGACGATAAAAAAAGTGTTCATTGATTTCATTTAGATATTTTTATTTCATTTAAAATTTGATAAAACTGAGCTTTTTTATGCATTATAAATTTAATTATTCGTAAAATTTTTATGAAAAATTTTAGTCTAGTTTTTATAAAAATTTTTATGGAAATATGACCATCAAAAAATTTAGATTCCGTGCTTAGTTTTTAAAAGAAATAAAATTATCTTAATGTTTATTTATTTAATACATTTATCATAGACTCATGTTTTATTATATTTGTGTTTTTTATGATGAGTATTTAAAAAAAAAAATTAAAGTAACTATTTACGACTTGTATATTCCACTTGAATACAAAGTGTGAATTTTTTTAATGTCATTAAAGTCAAAGAAGTTAATTTATTTTGCTTGATTTTAAAAGTAAAAATTAAATTCGTAAGTACAAAATTGAAGTTAATATATTACATTTAACTTAAGATTTTATATTTGTAAAAATGATATAGAATAATTAGATTTTGTTTTCAAAAAAAATATACATTTTTAAAATGAAAATTTTTTGTACTTTTTTGAATTGGCAAGATTTAAGTCAAATAAAAAAATCATCCTGAAATAATAAATTCAAAATAATAAGTTTGACTTGAATTCAAAGAAAAGGGAAGTTTTCGATTTCAGAGAAACAGTCGAGGGAAATACTACTACCTTTGCGGAATTATGGCGGGCTACTTTGGCCTGCAGTCGAGTTTTCGCGCAACGGCGAACATTTTGTATTGACTAAGGAACATTTTTTTATTCGAAGTTTTGAAAGTATAGTGTTTTTTTAAAACATTTTTAATTTGAATTGTAATCGCAGTATATCATGAGGGAAAAATTTTTAGACGTGCTGACAGAGATAAGAAGATAGTGGATGATTTTTGTGCACATAACCCTCTCCCACCCCATCCCCTTTTTTTGTACCAGCTGGAATAGGATGAATGTTTATTTCAAAAAACTTGATCGAGGTAGTTCAAAATAATCAAGAAAAAATAATTTTATGTTAATACCATGGTATTTCAATAATTTAAAAACGATCGTAGTTTCCAAAATAAAACACGCACATCCCGTGATAATTAGCATTGTATACTTTTGACTTTTTTTGCATATTTTAAAGTCTTTTTTTTGCGCAATTTTTTTTTTTGGAAACATTGCATTCGCTACAATTTTAATGAGTTATTTTGCAAAATCATTGAATTAGAAAATTTCTTTCAACACAAAAAATTCATTTTAATACTGATATAATAAATTTAATGAAAAGGAAATTAATTAGATAAGTTTTTTTAGAAAGGTAAATATCATTTCGAACGTGTTTTTTTATGTTTATAAAGAGTATTATGTTATTTTAATGTTAAGGAAGTGAAAATATATAACTTATTGAACGAAAGAATTTATGCATATTTTAGTTGGAGTTACATGAATAATTCATAAATTGAAAATATGCCTTTTATCAATACGGTTTAGATTCTTTTGAGCTCCTTTCACAGCAAAGCATATTCTTATATGATAGAAGGAAATTATAATTTTAATACTTGGAATCTGTTATGTATTTGCGAGAGACAATAAAAAGTCGGAGGAAAATAATCTTTATTAACAATAAAAGAGAAGACGCATGTGAATTGATATGCCTGGCCGTTTAACCGACATTTACGAAATCTGGTACAAATATATTCTGGAAGGTGGGTTCACACCTTTGGGAGCAATTTTTTAAAAATTTTAATCATTTTAAAAAATAAGCAAAATTTGACGTTTATCATCTAATTTTTCGAGCATTATTACTTTATGAATAAAAAAATGAATGGTGTCACTTAATTTGGCGATTATTTTTCACTTGATCGGAAACAATCTAATTTTTTCCGCAATTTTCAATACAAATTTCACTTCTTGCTATGGAATTTAAGCCATTTTCATTGTTTCTTAAGATATTTGATTACGTGAGTTTTCTCTACTGTTAAAAGGAAGGAAGTTATTATATCGGTTTAGTTGCCAAGGAAAGGAAATAGCGGAAAGAAAGCGTCAAGTAAACAGATTATTTACACACTTAGGTTGTTATGGCTCTTTGATATCAAGAGATGATTCTATAGAGTGATTCCTTTACATACTAAATAGAACACGTGCAAGAATATTATTACAAGTTGATGTAATAAATATAATTTTCTGAACGATTATGACACGTGTATTTAGAATTCAACAACCTATTATTACAAAAGATTATTAAATCGACATTTACGATCAACTAGTTGGTCACGAAAAGCGGCTAGTTAAGATAAAAAAAGCACATTTTCCTCTTTAATTTATAATTTTTTGAAGCTCGGCAATGAATTTTTATTCTTTTATTCTTTTTTTAAAACTTTCTTTATCGAAATAAAATATTCAACAGTCAAAAAAATCTAAAACTTCGATTTTTTGATTTTAATTAATCTCAATATTTCAACTTCCTCGAGGCGAATATTGTATTTGTATGTAAATATGATGACTAACTCATTATTCTAAATAGATTAAAGTGATTACGCTGAATGTTAATTGAATTTATATATTTCTGAGATTTTCTATGAAATGCATTTCCGCTGTGTCTGTCGATTCACTGAGTGCATGCACACATAAGTCATACTAGATTCTCTGACTAGGCACGAAGCCACAAGTATTTAAACCATAAGACTGAATGACCAGATCGCCGCAAAAGCAACACTAGAGGGAGCTGAGTCCTGATGACTATCACCGACCACGGTACAATCCTTCCCATAAGAAGAATGTCCCATCATCAATTGGAAGAGTCTACCCCCACCTATAAGTGTACCCTCCAGAGTGGCGAAATCGAGCCACCATGCCGGAAGTATCTCATCCTAATTTCGAAGTGCCCCTCTCGGGGAGGATATACACATAAGTTATAAATGCAATAAATATTTGGCAATAATGAAATTGTATATATAAACCAAAATTTGCGTACTTGTCAAGGACAAGTAGAATGAACAAAACGGTTGAATTTTAACATAAAGTGTAATTCTAAAATTTGAGATTTGCGCCATTCTTTTAGGCCAAATCAAGCAATGGAAAGATTGCCGTTTGAATTTACGCTTTTAACTAAATATAACAATTCAACGGAGAAGAACCAAGTTTGTTGATTGAAATTTTATGAAAGCATTAAGAACAAAATTAGAGATTTGTTTCGAATTTCAGATCAAATAGGTCAAAAGAAGCTAAAAATATTGTAAAATGTGTATTAATGGTATGATGAAGCTGAAAAGAAAAACGAATATGATGTAGAAAATTTAACGGTGAACAGCTACTGTTTAAAAAAAAACTCTTTTCAGATTCATTAAAATATAATTTTTCTTTTTTATTATTTTCAAGTATACGAAGTCAACGAGAGGAAGTAGTCTTCCTAAAACTTTCGCGTTTACTCTGGATAAAAGGGTAGTCCACTCCCTCTTCCCTTCACATGGAATTTTGAGCCTCGGATAAGACCGTGAATTCCATGAAGGCTCAGAATTTTATTTTCTAGTTAAACATTTGAGTGTTGTTTGAGTATTAATTATGTGCCACTGACACTAATATGCTGTAACTATGCAATGGTTGCAGCATATTAGCGAATAATCTTTGGTGATTAATCTTTGCATTGTGGTTAATACACAAGCGTCAGAAAACCGAATATGCATTTTGATATCTTTTATTCCACAAGTTGAATCTAAACTTAATAGAAAGGTTTAGGTTGTTGAATTATATTTACATTTACGTTGTAAAGCAACGGTAAGGCTATTTTGGGACGAACCTCAGAACTTTGAACAGCCGTCGGATGGTGAGGACGGGACCTGAACTGGCTCCCCCCTCTCCAAAACACACCAGTGGCAGGGAGTTTGGTTTTAGCGAATTGAGCGTGCAACACAATCCCCTTACACGATGGTTCTTCGGTGGAATCGGGTCTCGAACCTGAAAACCTACGACTCCCAAGTCAAAACTTTAGGCCACCGTTGCCAAACGTAATACAAAAATTAAACAATAAAGATCGTTTATCAAATTTAATTTATCCAAAAAATTACGTTTTTTTAATTTTAATCACATTTATATGCTTGCAACAGTGCAAGAGACTAATGGATAACTTCTTCAAAGCTTTGACCCCAAATTTAATATAATATCTATTTTTCAAGCACAAAAACTGGCACCGAATTTTATTTGTCAAATCTTTGCTTTGAAGTTAGGTTTACATATTGTTGGATAATCGGTCAGTCACGTCTTCTCTGAATGTATAACATTTAAAATTTAATAGAAATCTTCAAATTTGGTAGAAGAAATCGCATACAAAATTGCTTGGGTCTGCAGCCTAGTGTTATTGAGTTCAAAGTCAGATATATTTCCAAAAATGTTTTTTTTTTTGGACTCGGAGAAGTCTGAAATATAAATTTACGTCAAAATTTGGGGTTCTAATTTTTTGACGATTACTATGTTTTATTTTCTAGTGCTAATACTTTTCTTAACCACTTTGTATCATTTACCATTTTGTATCGTTTTACAAAGTCACTTTCATTTTTGATATCCAAGATCTCCGAGGTTCTATCAAAAATCAGTACTGTCGCGAATCGCTAGTAAATTCCTTTATAACATTTTTCACGAGTTAAATGTGATGCCGAATTCAAATTTCCCTCTGCTCATGTGGCGTGGAAATATTTTGAGCAATTACAAGAGCTTGAGTTATTTCCTTTTTATCTGATTATGGTGCAGATGGAAGATTGTCACAAAACAGGCTTTGACGTACTCTTAAATTCGACTTTGACCTAATCCAGCTTAATCAAAAGGGAAAATTAAGAAGTCATCACATCTATGATAAGAATCTTATTCTTCCGTTTTGTGCATTAATTTTTTTTGACTAGAAATTTGGTTTTACCTTTCAAAATCATATGATGCCACACATATATACTGTAATGAGTAAGATACAAAAATTAAAGACAATTATAATAAATTTTAAAAAGAATATGTTTTGATATCTAAAGAAATTTTCACTTATCATAGTTTATTTTTGTATTAAAATATGTATCAACATTAAAATAACTTTCAAAGAAATTGTTGAATGTTTCTTCTAGATTAATTAAAATAGTAGTTTTATATTTATGTATTTGTCCTCCAAAAATTGAGAAATTATAAATTTTCAGAGCATTTGCCTAATCAATTTTGGTTTGACAAATTTGACATTTTATTACTGCTGAAATCTGCTGATTTAAGAAATAACTATAATTTTTAGGAATTAAAAACAATTCATGTAACACAAGCAATTTAGAAATTTTCATGTTGGAAATATTCAAACCATTTAAACTTGAAAACTATAAATTTTTATAATTAGTATTATAAAACATCCTGTTATACTTGAAATGAAACTAAGAATAAAAATAAACAAATAAAAATTGGAATATATAGAAATAGAAATATCCGAGAAGTAATTAAATATATTTTCCCAAACACTTTTGGAAACAAAATGAATGAATAACAATAGATAACAACTTTGTTTTGTTTCAAGTTATTAAAATTGTTTTAAAAAAAGTTTTCGAACCCTATTATAGACAGACGATTTTGTAATTCTTATTTTTGTTTAACTGAAACATTGAAACAAATGAATATATTTTGAATTCAAAATGTCTTGTCCTTTAATTTATTCTTATGATAAATGTGTTGAAAGAAACTGTTTTTTAAAAAATCTATTTTACTCAAGAGTATAGACGATTTCTTAAAGATTCTTTGTTTTTACTATAGATTATGAAGAAACCTCAGGAGTAATATTCTAACTAATACAAATATTCTTTTTTTTTCATCTCAAATATACATAAAGTAAAAGTACTTTTTTGCCTTATAAACCTTAATTAATTTTTTTGGAGGCTTAGAGCTTTTTCTTAATTTTTGTTGCATTTTATTGTGCTTTCTTTTCTCAGAATAAGGAAAAAGAGGGAATTATATGTACAACGAAAAAAAAAAGTTTTTCCAGAAAAACTGCTGGATTTTAGTTAGAATATTAAAAAAACGCGCTCCTGTGTCATTTATTTTTTGAGTTTGTTTCATTAAAACATTGTTTAGACTGACCTTATGAATCGTAAATATTAAATACCTGGAAATGAATAATTACTATTCTATTTCAGATGACTTATTAAATTTTTAAAAATTATGACACGTAATTCTATTTACATTTCATTTTTAAATAGTTACAATTATTCTTTAATTTTAATATTAAATCATTAAGAATATAACATTCAAGTTCAGCAGATAATACTAAGTCGCGAAATATATTTACACCGAAATCTGATAAAATTAGAACTCTGAAACTTGAAATTAGTTCACGTTTCTCACTGTGTACATATGCCCTTCGTGTTATATTAAATTCTAGAACATGCACCTTAAAATATAATTGTTTGAGGATAAACAGACTATTTAAACTGAAGATTAAATTCTATACTTTATGTTCAAACTCGCAAGCGTGTTGCTAAGTGTAATTACTATAATTTTTATCGTCATAAAATATGTTTCATTTGTTTTAAAATTGTAGTTTTCTCATAGCGTTTAAAATTAAATGCAACTTTCTGAATTCGTTGTAGTTTTCCACCATTTAAACAGACTTTTGGAATTTCACTAATAAATGGTGTTTATATGTCACAAACTAAGCTGCCAACACTAGAAGATTTAATGTGTTATTTGCAGTAGTTGCAACTGTAAATCGTTCTGTTACTCACACTTTCTTGTGTTTGCTTTTTACGAATACTGATAGTTTACTTTTAATTATCTGTAGTCGTTCTGTTACTCACATTTTCTTGTGTTTGCTTTTTCGTATACTTTTATCTGTAGTCGTTCTGTTACTCACACTTTCTTGTGTTTGCTTTTTACGAATACTTTTAATTATCTGTAGTCGTTCTGTTACTTACACTTTCTTGTGTTTGCTTTTTACGAATACTGATAGTTTACTTTTAATTATCTGTAGTCGTTCTGTTACTCACATTTTCTTGTGTTTGCTTTTTACGAATACTGATAGTTTACTTTTAATTATCTGTAGTCGCTTGTTTGTGTTGTGATAACTATAACTCTTTTCTTATAATCTGTTAATCTAAATGCGTCTTTTCCAAAGCAATTCACACTATTTGTTGTATTTTCTTTGCTTATAATTGAAGATTGAGTTTCATGAATTGTTACGCATAAATAAAAAAAAATTCACTAAATATGGCGAATAGAGCCAGAAGACTAAATAAAAACTTATGTTTCATTATTTTTTTTGAATATGAATTTTATTGATTGAAACAATTCAAAAAGTGTCTTTCAATGCATTTTTCTAATTTAACTCAATGTTAATTTATGGCTGAGTAATAAGCTCTTTCATACATTAGAGTAGTACCTCATGTTCTGTTATTATACAAAAAGAAATTATTGTTATAGAAGTAATTTCCTATTGTCTGCGATTTGAATCCAAATTCGGATTTATTTTGCCTTATTTATACTCCAATTTCTTAATTTTAATGATAATAATATCAATAGAAAATATCTGTTATTAAAAATGTAGATATTTTGAACTATAAATCAAAATAGTTTATATGAATACTTTTGTTGAATAATAACTTGGTAACTAGATTTATGAATTTAACCAATACGTATGTCTGCATACATTTTATGCCGATGTCTTTATTAATATTTCATACCATATTTAATAATAATGAAATACATAAGCAAACATTTTTATATAAATGAAGTTAATTGCGAAGCTCATTTAAATTTGTTAGTACATATATAAATTATGAAATCCGTTTCAAATGGTTATTTCTAAAAGCTGAACTTAATATTTGAATAAAATATTCTCGCTTCTGATTGAAACATTCTAGTTCTTTTAGAGTTAAAAGGATGTGATTTTAATTGCTTTGCTTAAGAGAATAGCTTAAAAATTCTACTTACAGTTAAAGATCTTAGATCTCTTACATTTTATTAACTACAGCTTTCATTAAATATTCAGAAGGATAATTGTACATTATTTAAAAAAAATAAAATGTATTAAAATTTCACTAATTATTTTCATAAAATTCCGAAAGCTTGGAAAATTCTGTTTATTATTTAAATTTCTAGATTGGAGTTGAGATTTGAATTTGGAATTATATTTTTGAGTTTGAGATAAAAAAATTGATGTTTTTCAGCGATGATTTTTTAAAGCGAAAGCACACTCTTAATTTTTTTCATGTTGGCAAAATACGGATTTGGTAATCTCGGGGTTCGAAATTTAATGAAAACGAAAAAGTAGTTTAGAACAAAAATTTGTAAAAATATTAAAAATTGAAGAAAAATAAAATCTTGAAAATAAAAAGAATATATAAGAATGAGCTTTCGGTAAAAAAAATGCATAGTTGAAACGATATTTTTAATTAATTTTTTAAAGCTTCCGACAGCTCACCAGCGCCCTATATTTTTATAATCTTCCCTTACACAAACGTCTTTGGGTTCCATGTTGTATAGGGGTTCTTTATCTTCTTATATAATATATTCACTTCTATTACTTTGCAAAAGACAAATATATAATGATTTGTTTGTTTTTGAAAGATAGATACATTTTATTTATAAAGATATAAGAAAGACAAAATTTTAGAGTGTTTTTCCTTTGATTCGTTTATTTATATTAGCCTTTACGGATTATTATTCTTATTATTAATGACATATTATTCTTAGTTAAAATGATTTTATATATATATAATATATATAATAATATGCTTGAAGGAGCTTAGAATTTATATGTACTCAACAGAAAATTAAAATGTGGACTTCTTATTTCCATTTTCTTCGTTAAAAATGCAAGAATAATGGCATTAATTGGATAATGAAAGAATATAATCTAAAAAATTTCTAAGAAGTTGAGTTTTAGATGAACAAAAGGTCTGTTTTACGTTATTTCCTTCGAGGGTTTATTTAAAGTGACAGTAATTATAAAAAATTCTGCGCTTTTGAAATATTTTTTTGTTTATTTGCGGAGTAGAAAAAATTTTTTTGTTAATTTTAGAAAGGATTATCAAAGCAAATAAAGAAAAACAGCTTTTAAATTTCATTTAATGTAATATTTATGAAATAAGTTTATACATCTGCAAATGTAGCATGCACTGTAAGTAGTTTCTTTCCAGTTTATAATCTAGAAGTTAATTTAAGCCTTTAAAAAAATCGAAATGCTCTTTTTTGCATCAATATGATTTTTATTATTGCATTATCAACACAATATAGAGAAGAGTAAATCAACAAATAATTTCTTGAGAACTTTTTTCAGATTCTTTTTTGAATTACTAAATTTGTGTCGTTATCAATATATAAAATATTTGTTCTCAAATGCAAGGATATTTTTATTACTAAGCATGGATGCGAGAAAGTTTAAAATGTTGTTTTCACTCGTTTTTGTGAA
This sequence comes from Argiope argentata, assembly GCA_026289955.1. Taxonomy (NCBI): domain Eukaryota; kingdom Metazoa; phylum Arthropoda; class Arachnida; order Araneae; family Araneidae; genus Argiope; species Argiope argentata. Next base: position 3,185,131 of record JAOUZG010051192.1, read on the forward strand.
TATATACTTATATTTCGTTTGAAGTTTATTCCCCATCGATAAAAATTTTCGTTTCAGAAGTAACTGATTCGCCGAAGCAGTTAGAGAAATTTCAAAGAACTGAGTTAGATAGAGAGAATATTAAAATACATTTATACCGGGAATATTAAATATAGGTAGTCTGGAAAAATGTTGGAGCTCAAATTCGTTCCATAGAAATCTTATAACATATTTTAAGATCTGAATTCAAAAATCATTTTTAGCATATCTCATGGAAATTTTATGATGCTTATTAAAGTATATTCTCAGATTTTCTCAAGATAAAAGGCAATATATATTATTATGGAAATTATTGTGTATGATGGAAGAAATTCAGCAAGCTCCGTGATGCTTAACGAAGCATTATTTCATAAAAAGCAAGCAAGATTAATAAGCAAAAAGAAAATTTAGGTATACATAAAGAGCAGCCTTAATTTATAATATAAGCATTCAGAATACAACAATAACGTTCAGAATGCAGCTAGAGATCTCGCTTCACGATCAACACTCTAAAGAAAATTTATTTCTAGAGTGACTTTTTTTACCAATGATAGTTTTCAACTTCTAAGAGGATCTACAATTTTAGGCATCTAAAAGAGGTATAGGTGAAATTAACATTTAATTCTTTACCTTACCCTTAATACCTTACCCCCATACCCTTAATTCCCCCTCCCCCTTCCAATTCATCATAGAATCGATTCGAAGTTCTTCGTCAATGGTGAATGTCATTGAAGTTTCATTCCATTTAGATTTTGTCATTCCATTTAGTTTTTTCAACAATATATGTAAAACTATCTTCTTTACTATGAGAATAGCTGCGGGGAAAAGCGATATTACAGGATTTTTACAGTATTGGAAAAACGATAATCAATTTCAATTATTCCTCTACTGAAAAATTTGAATTTAAATGGATGCTATTTGTGTTTCTAGATATTTGCATAACGTAATTCATAAATATTGAAATTAGGTTTCTAATTTACTTGAAACCTTTAAAATGCTTCATACTGACAAAGAATGAATGTATTAAAAAATCGTGAAGCAGGTTTTAAAGTAATATCAAATTTTAGACATTTGACAGTAGGATCTTCCCAAAAATTGATGAGCACCAATTGTTTACGTATCAATTTTGCCGACAGTCTAATAAGTATCAGTATTTATGTATTTTGAGCCAAAAATATATAGAGACAATGATCTTGAATTGGTTAACCTGACTTTTTGCTTAGTTTTCTAAAAACCCTGTAAATGTGATGACTACTTACTGTTATGAGAAACAAAAGACTATCATTTCTCTTTATCTCTCAAAACAGCTACTGTTACTTCTATGATTTAAAAATAGGTCAAACTTTTGTGTGAGTCATCGGCTATGAATGGCTTTAATATGCTCGTTCAATTTACTTCTTTCCATCATTCAAAAGCTGAAAGTATATAGGATATTATCAAATGTACTATATCTCTAAAATTTGATTTATTAAATGATTTTTTAATACATTCATTTTTTACGTTCATTCGATAGTTGTATTTAAATAAATTGTTTACAAAACGCTAGATGAAATTTATTTTTCTTTTTGTTTATCCGACGATAATTACATTTCCTTTCCTTAGTTTCATGGCCTTTTGCAGTCTGTTGTATTTCCTTCATCGTTTATACACGTGCACTTGACGAGTAACGCAAACATTTGTTGTTCACGCAAACTTTTGTTAACTGATCTATTTTCTTCACTGGTTCTTCGCATTCATTTGATGCTGATGCTGAATTTCTTTACTATTTTTCCGCGTTTACTTAATGAATAATACTGTATTTTCTTCATAGGTTCTTTGAGTTCTCGCGTTAAATATTGCTGTATTTCATTCATCGGCTTTTCTTATTCGCTTGGTGAATTTTGCCAAATTCTTTCAAAGAATTTTTGCATTCATTTGGCGAATGTTGTAATAATTTCTTCCTTACAGTTTTGCAATTATTTGGCGAGTGTTACTATAAATACTACATCGAATTTTTGTATTTAGTGAATGTTGCTATAATTCCTTTCAAGCATTTTTGCATTCTTTTGTCGAATGTTGATATAATTTCTTCATTGCCTTTTGAATTCATATGGCGAATGTGGCTATAGTACTTTCATTTCTTCTTCTTATTCACTTGATGAATATTTCTGGAATCCTTCAATATTTCTCGGTATTTTCTTAGCGAGTATTGCGGTATTTCCTTAATTGATTCTTCACATTCACTAGATGAACATTGTTTTCATCATATGCTCTATGCAAAAGATTTGATGATTAATGTTTTAACAATTTCCTTCAAATGCTTCAGTCGATTGCATTCTGGAAAAGATAACACATCAATTAATTTAACTAATTTTTAACATATAAAAGGAATAAGAAATGATGGACAAATCTTGAAAAAAGTTGAAGATATAACAATCATTTTTAAAAATTAGAAATGCATGGGGACAAGGAATCCCTTGAAGAACAAAAACATGAAAGTTAAATTTAATTTAAACAAAAACAGTCTTTCCAAAGTTTTTTTCATGGACTTAAAAAATATTCAAATTTATATCATTAATAGCAGTACATACTTGATAAGGATAATAGGGGACTAGCGTACAATTTCGAATATCAGCTTTCCCTCTCAAACGTGTAACTTCATTGAGAATTCGAGCAATAAGACACTCTTTGGAATTTCTTCAAGACTTTGGATAATTGCATAGTTGCTTTCTATTATGTTCTTTTTGTATCTGTGCTGGCGAAAAGCATTTTGAATAACATTTATAGGCTTTACTGTCAAGAAACCGATTACAATCTTTCAATCCTTCTTTGTTGACTCTTAAATGCATTAAAATGAAATAAAGTGTTAGATTCTATGTTGCTTGAGCTAGTAAATGTACTGCTGAGAAAACACTGAAGTTCTAAATATTCATGGTATTTAATATTTCAATTTAGACATATGTAATAAACTATTCGTGAAAAATAAAAATAAAATTGAGAAATGTTTTTGTGATAAAAAATATGACTAATTTATGAAACTTTAAATTTCTTCTTTTCACACCAAGCAAAATGTGATATAACTTCTGAACGTCCATTGATTGACTTATGTTTTTCAAAATAGAAACTGAAAAACCCTTAATTGTTTAAAATTGTGATATTTGATTTATTCAGTTTTATTAACTATTTAACATTTTTGTTTAAAATTGCATTAAATTATGAATGTTTTTCATAATATGTATTGTAGCGACACTGCATAAAAGTTTAAACTTCATACTTCTTCAGCAGTAAATTGTTAATTGAAGCAATAAAATATAATTATTGCTAAAATTTAAAAGTTTTTTTCCCATTTGGAAGTATATACTTACTTTTGATGGTTTAAAACAAGTTATTACTTTAATTTTAGATTAAATATCCTATACAGCAGAGAAACAATCCATTACCAAAAAATTTAAAATTCACCTTTTCTAAAAAAAATGTGTGTTGTTAGAATGGAAATATAGTCTATGAATCCAGATAGAGTAATTTAGGGTTCGTATGTATAGAAGATTTAAAATTTTGAAATTTACACAAATATTAAAACCTTTTTCTGAAGTTCTATATTGAAGACGAAAAAGAAAATAGTCATAGGGAAGACTTACGTAGAATTAATTCTAAGAATAGAGATAAAATCTATAACTCCGTCTAGTGTAATATATACAGAGTTCATATGCTCAGAAGATATGAAATAATTCTGAATTTCCCGCAAAACTGGAGTGTATTCAGTGAATTTCTGTTAAAAACAAAATAAAAATAGCTGTAGAAAAAAACTTTTATTAGAGTATAATAATTGGAATAGAAATAAAACTTATGAACCCATAAAGAATAATATATGTAGAGTTCGTATAAATAAAGGATATAAAATAATTCTGAATTTTACAAAATCTAGAACGCATTCCCTAAAATTACAAAATAGAATCAAAAATGAATATAGCCGTAGAAAAGTTTTAGAATAGAGTGTAATAATTAACTAGAATGGAGATATAATCTACGATTTCATATAATCTACTATTTCATATACAGAAATATACATTGAATTCTTATACATAGACAATATAAAATAATTTTGATCTTAAAACAAATTTGGAATGTATTAACTGAACTTCTATAATACAAAGAAAAATGAAAGTAGCCATAGAAAAACTTATTTAGAATAGAGATATAATCTATAATTCCAGTTAGAGCAATATATTCAGAAGATATAAAATAATTTTGAATTTTACAGAAATCTGGAGATTTTGTAAAATTTCAGAAATTCCCCAAAGTTCCCTAAACTTCTATAATGCAAACAAAAATGAAAAATAGCCATAGAAAAGACTTACTTTGGAATTCAAGAGCTTTTAACCCACACAAAGGAAACGCTGATCCAAATATGCCAAATAGAAGAGAGAAGAATTTGATTCTCAGCTTGAAAAATTGAAGTAAGAATAAAGTGTGCTGATGCCAGAAGTTTTCGGAAAATTTGTTTCTCTGCCCCAGAATCCAGCAACAATTTTTAAAATGTTTTCCGGAAACATGTATGCAAAGACAAGATAGAAGCGGAGGGGAAAAATTCAAGACCCTTTTCAGCTGCAGAAAGTTTGTTTTCGGTTATTTCACTTTCAGATTCGGTCTGCTTACTCTTTGGCTTATTTTACTGACAAAACTTCGAGTTTTATTGACAAAAAATTGAATTGATATCAATCAAGTGCTTGTCTATTTCTTTGTTTCTCCCTGGAATACAAATTTGTGCTGTTTTATCAATATAGCGTTATTAATGGAACATAAAAAAATCAAAAGTTAAGAAATACCCATTTGAGTAATTGTAATTAACCTCTTGCGCTACCAGCTAGTTAGCAGAAATGCATACCCATCCTATTTAAAGAAATTTCAAATAAGCTTTAAATGGTACAGTAGCGCAGAAAATTTAGTGGCGTATGTGGTACATGCTATATAAGCAAATTAATATCCTTCGAGCTGAAGGATCTCTTTTGCTTGACCGGTATAATACTAGGCTACTAACCATAAGATTGGGAGTTCGGGCCTAGCGATATTCGCTAATCATCTACAACTTACACTATACGTAATTTTCAGTATAGGAGGAAATTTCCAATGACGTACATTGTACATCAAAATAGCGCAAGAGGTTAAGTTTGAAAAGCGTATATTTGTATCTTAAGCTTTTGGAAAAAGCGTAAGTTTTTTCAAGTATTTTAGTGGATAGCAATAACTTTTGTTGAGAACCTCGAATGACTTCATACATTGCGCATTTGCAGGCTAGATTCATTTTTTAATTATTAAGTTTTATTTTGCATAAGAGTTCACAGTTGATGCATTCACATTGATTTAATGGTTTTTAATAGTTATGTCCTTTAACTCATGTCGAACATTTAAGCAAATACAGGAAGAAAAACCTGGTTTTTCCTTCAAATTGTACGCGCAGAAACACATAATACAAAAAAAGTATAATACAACTCAAAGTTAGATGTGATACGACTACAAAGCTAGTTTTACAAATGGGTATGATGTTAAACAAATTGATTTTTTTAATGCATTAAAGGATGTTTCAAATAACTACTATCGTAGTTTCTTTAATTTTTTTTATGAATTTAACATGAAGCAAACGTTTATGAATACGTAGAATTGATATATTTTCTGCTCATTAAAATGATTTCAAAATAACCGCGTTAACACTTAATTCCAATATGTAATGGTAAATATTTTTATTTGTAAACCTTCAGGAGAAAGTGCTCGATAGTTTTTACTTTGGAGGTATGCATACAGAAAGAGTTGTGATAATCAAAAAATTTGAACTCAAGATTTTAGTTAATCTTCTCATTTCATACTTCTTCAAATTTAATACACACTTTTTTTACGTTATGTTTATCTGTCACTTTGTCTGTCTGTGAACTTGATAACTCAAAGAAGTTTTGAGTTAGAACGATTGAAATTTGGTATTTACGTCAAATTTATAAAGGTTTGTCAAATTTTGAACGATATTGATTCTGAAGAATTTTATATATCCTTTTACCAGTATATAAATTAGAATAATTATTACAAAATGGTGTTGAATAAAATTTAGTGTGAAGATTTAAGATGAAATGAATTTAAAAATATGAAATTTATTATGTAATCTTTGTGACTGCATTTATGTTAATGTGTCGCGAAAGAAATTGAAACGATTTTAAATTTACACATAAAAACGCTTTAAAAAGCAGATATAATTTATACAATGTTACCAGTAAATTTCTAAAATATTAAAGAAAATTATTTACTTAAATTAGCAAAAAAAAAAAAAAACTTTGTGCAAGGGTATCTAATTTTCAAATCTTAAAAAAATTAAATGAAACTTTATTTTAAAAAAAATATATACTAAATAAACTTTTGTGAAGAATAGTACTTTAATATTTAATAAGAAATATTTAGGTTTATATGCATTAACAGAGTATTACGAAACGTTAAAAATTAAAATGAAATCTGCTATGCATATTACAATGTATCATGTCAGGACATAATTACTTGATCGGCCAAGCACCACGTGCTAGTGCAAGTTAAATTATATTTTTATTCATTTTAATTGTTTCATTGAATGAATCACTTTATTGCAAACTATCCAAAAAACTTTGTCTCGCATTTGTTGTTTAAAAAAATATCACGTTTCCTATTTATTTCATTTCATACAATCACATGCTGAAAATGACATTTTTCTAGGTTTCATTTGCTGTAGTCATTAACTTAATTTTTTAATCGGAGCTTTTGTAAATGCGATGGTAACGTGTTATTAAAAGCTGATTTTTTGAGATGTTCAAGCAGATAATAAAATTTTATTTTTCGTCTACGGATTTTTGTTGAGGCCAAAAACCTCATCCGAATAACATGTTCTGACATGATAAAAAGTTGTAAATGTGACCAGCTTTATGGCTTTTTGTGGTTAAAATAATGATTTTATTCCTATTTTATTTTAATCAAACAATGCTATACAAATAATCCTAAAACAATAGATTTTGTTTCCACTTTGCAAATAAATAAATAAATAAAAAAAATTGCAACTCTCCGTCGAAGTGGCTCGATAGAGTACTACTGTTCGTTTGTATTGTATCTATACCCAAGTTTAGATCTCTCACTAGGCATTGTAGGCGCAGAGCCTGAGGCCTATAAAAGAGACATACAAATTGAAAAACTCAAATCAATAGGGGGAAAGAAAGATGGCCGGAGACACATTCAATTTACCCGAAACTTGAAAATAACGTCGCAGAATACACAAATAAAAATATTCTTACGTTTTCAAGAGATTCTATTTTTTAAAACTTTCTTCTGCTTTACCAGTTTGTCTAGATGAATTGGAATTTTGCTCTAGGCAATAGCAAGAAAACGATTACTTCTAGGAATTAAAAGTAATAACCCTCCACCTCATTTTCCCTACTTTCTGGTTTAATGAAATGACAAAGAATAGCGATGAGAGGTCTTTATGAATTTATGCCATAGAGTCCGAGCGAAAATTAATTTGATATAAAGAGAAATGCAAGAATTCTGGAGTCTAATTCTGGCGTTTGAAATGCAGAATTATACTTTTGAGACATTTTGAATTCTTGATTTCTTATTTAAGCGAAAACCACTCATAATGTAAATATATTGACTTGTAGATCGTTACAGTTGTGAAATAAATGAGATTTTTTTTAAAAAAGAAACATTTTCATTAGTGTATGGAACTATGATAGCCTAAAATTTTTATTATTTTCTACTTACTGTTTTATTATATACATTACAAAATTTTGAAACCAATTAGTTCTTAAATTTAACACCAGGGGAGCCAGTGACATATAAACCAAACCAATTTAAATTAAATGAAAATTTCAAAAATACTTGAATAATGTAGGAATTGATTCAAAAAGGCAGAAAAATCTTGACGAAATCCCAATTTTTGTAAGAAAATGTTAAAATTGGCATTAAAATGTTTTTTTAAAAGCCACATATATATTTAGATATTTTCTTTTTTTATTCACCAATTTATGGGGTCTTGGGTAAGATCTCAGATTCGGAACAGAGAGGTTCATGTTCGAGACCCAATTTCACCTAAGTGAAAGGAATTTTCGCATAAGCAGGTATGGCCACAACGGATTTAATGTGAACCAAACGTTC
>JAOUZG010051192.1:3211064-3223757 GCA_026289955.1 Argiope argentata
TATATATGTATATATATATGTATATATGTATATATATATGTATATATATATGTATATATGTATATATATATGTATATATGTATATATATATGTATATATGTATATATATATGTATATATGTATATATATATATATATGTATATGTATATGTATATGTATAATATGAAAATTTGACATGGACTAAAAATTTTAGTAACAGAATCATTGTTGCATTTTCAGATTATCGAGTTAACATACATATTGATGACATAAGACAAAGAATAAAATGACAGATAGACAAATGGGCAATTTCTTTATAGATTTGATCGAAGGTTTGGTAAAGATAAATATTTTAGATGCTAAAACTATGCACAAAAACTTTTACTTATCTGGAAATTTGCGTTAGAGTTCTTAGTGGCACTTGCCATGGACAAGCTTCGCCAAGACATCAATGAGTTTTAAGCCGAAAGGAACGTCTCTTGTTTTGAAATAGCGCCAACTATTTCCAGGAGTACAACTTAACTTGTGCACTTGCACTTAACTTGGGCTGTGCACTTGCACAGCCCCTTTTTATTGGGGAATATTCGTATACCTTTCAAATAGAACACAGAACATCAATCATGCCCGAACTGGGACTCCCATCTCTCGGGGAAGAAGCGCTACCCCTATGTCAGGACGCCGGATTCGAAGTTTATATGAATGTGAATTTATCATATAGATCAACCCATTTTTTTATTAAGGTCAAAACTCAATACAAAGCTTCAACTCTGTTTAAATTCCATTTATCGAAATCATTGAGTTTTTGTTAGGGCATTTGCATTACTTTATGCAATATACAGTTGAACAGACAGTAAATCTCCTTGTAGATTTGGTATAAACTTGATACAAAAATATATATTTGATGTTAAATATGTTATCAAATTACATCCCATCAGACCTCTCTAGTTTACTATTATATGTTCACCTGTTCTTCGACAGATAGACAGACCTTTTGTGGAAGAATTTTCTTTAAAATTTAAGTTAAAAAATCTATGCTTTTATTGTGCATATTACACACCAAGTTTTATGTCTATTTCAAAATGTTTTAAATTTATCGTGATCGCAAATATAAACAGATAGTAATATAATATAAAGTAAAATAACTATAATAATATGTACGGTTAGTGTTAGTAATGATCGATAATTATCAACGAAGCAGGGTGATATATTTATTACTTTTAAAATTAATAATAATACATTAACCATATTAATTTTAGCATAATATAATAAATGAAGTTTAATAACTCGATTATATTTCGTTTAATTTTTTGAAACTTTACCCTTTTAATTTGTCAGTTCACGAATTATAAAAGTTCAAACAGAGAAAAAAAGACCCAAAAATATTTTTTCAAGTCTGAGAAGAAGGCACAAAATTACAAACTAAAATATCTGTCCTTTCTTTTAAAAATGACAAATTACAATTCTCTAAGCTAAAATATTTTGCATCCGCCCTTCTTAGTGAAAGAAAAGACCAATTAGTCTTTTTTTCCCTTCGTAGCCGAGTGACTTGATCTTAAGAGCCCAAGTTGTTCACTGTTTTGATTCAAAAGCTTGAGAACGCAGATCAAGTGCTTGAAAGTTCTTTTGGCAAAACAAATATTTTATTTTATCGGTAGTTTTTAATGACTTTTTTTTCAAGAGTTCGTTTTTATTTGAATAAAAGAATTTAGCGGCTTCAGACGATTGCGACAAAACCATTTTATTTGCATAAGAAAATAGTAAATGTAATTCTGTAAACAAAATTTAAATGAAAATTTGAATTATAGATAGAATTAGTTTGATTTCCTTTGTTGTAATTATATGATAAATGGAAATGTACGGTGGAAAGGTTAATTGTGGTTAGGAAAACAATTTTTTTTCCTAGCTCGAAAAGTGTAACAAATATTAACGAATGATATAAAGCATTACTTGGAGATAATTGAAAATGCAGAGCATACAGCAAAGGCGATTAAAAGGGCATAAAAATAAAATTCGCAATTTAATTGCTATTTTTGTTAATTAATGAAAGAAAATACATTGCTGTTTTTGATCAATGAAAAAATTATATTGTTAATTATAATTGAAGAAAGAAATTAAATTATTTTTGATTGATTAGAAGAATTAAATTATTTTCCACTAATAAAAGAAATTATATTGTTATTTTTAATAAATGGAATTAAACTGTTATTTTTGATTAAGTAAACTTAAATTATTTTTTTAAAAAAATCGTAGTAATTTTCTTATTATTCAAGAATGTTAATAAGCTAATCTCCTTAATCAAAAACACTGAAAGGAAAATAATTTTTTGAAATTTTTTTTGATGCCAGCATAGGACCTTTTTTAGATTCTAGATTCAGAAGTTAATAAAGTTCTACGATTAGAAATCGAATTATCAAACTGACAAAGGAGGTAGCTGCCTAGGGTTCCTGCCATTTAATTAATATCTGAGCAATTTGTATTACTTTCAATGTAATATTATAATTTGAGCTTTCATTTAACTTACAAAAGTTAACTTACTCAAAATTGGAGGATTTTAGATTCGAGACCCAATTCCACCGAAGAACCTTCATGTAAGAAGGAAAAATGCCCATTAAATCTGTCGGGAATGTACATATTCCTGTTAGTGCAGCGTCGAAGTTTAGAGTGGGGCTGCCAGTTTAGGCGCCGTCCTCTTTATTTGACTGTTGTTTCAAATTACGAAATTCGTTCCAAAAATGCCTTAATGCTGCTTTAAAATGGAACTTACACAACTGGAGGGAATGTTATACTACTGAACTGAACTAATTTATTCAAATTAAAATCCAGTATTGTTAACATTTCAATACATTGTTTTGTAGATTTTCTTCATTTATATTCATTTAAAAAACAATGGAGCTGAATTTTTTGACAGTAGTCTTTCACTAGTTTTTTTTGATTGCTTTAAAATTGTTATATAAACAAAAATTGCTTCATAAAAACGCCTCAATTCTTGAAGGTTATACTCAACCAATGTTTTCCCATTATTTCAATTTGTTTTAAAATTTCCGGCTTAAGAATTGCTTAGATATAAATAAAAAGTTCATTAAAGTATCTTTGACTTATGAAGTTAAGAAAGCTTATAAATTATTTGGGATAATACAAGCAGAATTTACTTTGAACACCCTCTGAAATGTCTACATAATACCCTGCCTGGAGTATTATTATATTAAAATCTCATGCGTCGAGGGTGGACAGTGATCATGTTTATCATTTGTGACTTTACCGTTGATAAGTCTTTGCAGTCCAGACTTCATTAGTTACTAGCAAAACATCATTAAAGGATTCCGTCAACCAGGGGAGCCAAGCAGAACCGGAATTGCTGCCTTTTCCGATGATTATTCTCAAGAGCAGGGGATGTAAAGGTTCGTGCAAAACGGAAAGCTAATTCGAAAATCGCTACATTCCATTCAGTGAGGGTCAAGAGATAAGTACAATCTGCAGCCACTCGATAGGGGGCCTCTTCCTTTGAAATTCTATGCGGTTTGTTTATTTACTTTTCTGGCCAACTAGTGTGATCCTTGACCAATAGGTGGATAGATTTACATGAGGCACCAGCAGAGGTGTCGCTTCAACCCTCCTGGACGGGAAATCGTGTTTGTTTTACCCTGCGTAATCCTCCGACCGTGTTATGATTCGATAAACAGAGGGTTGAATAAGTATTTATTGATTTAGAGGTTTCCAGAGCACGTGGTTGAGATAACGGGGTATTTGTAGTGAATTTATTGGATTTGCGCGGTGTTTGGTCGCGATATATCTAAGAATATTCAAACACTATCTCCTTACATAATATTATTAGTAATATTTGCGTATTATGACCTAACTTTTCTACTTAAACCAGTCGAAGAAGCACAGATTTTAGTTAGGTTGCCTCAACGATACTTGAGTTCTGTTAGGGGTGGCAGGACAGTATATCCATTATTTAAATGCATCTAAGCAGGACATTAAATTTGTAATACAATTATTTTCAACTAGACAGGATATTAAATTTGTAATGTATCTATTTTCAACTAGACAGCTCATTACATTCTTAATACATCTTTTTGCAAATAGAGGTATAATAAATGCTTCAAAAACAGTGCAAAAGGAGTGATAATTTGAAGATGATCACATAAGGGAACTTTACTTATGTTTGATTCACTTGTGAAAGAGATATCTCTTTATAGTTATAAATCACTTATAATCATCTTGAGCATCAAGAATATCTCAATCTTGACTAATAAACAAAATGTGTGTTTGATTGTATATTGGCCTATCTACATCCGCTTAACAAGCCAGGCTGTTTTGGTTAGAGTTACAGAATTTAGCACACAGAAAAAAGAGTGAGAATTGGAATTTGAAGCCTATTGTGCTTGAAAAAGAATCCTAATTAGCCAAGCTTTTGGACATTCTTCTAAGATAATTTAAAAAAGATTATTGAATGGTATAATCTGTTTATATCCATTTTAAATTTCAAGAATTTGTTAATGTAATACCTAATTTAGTCTTTGTATAATGTGCTTCTTGAATTTTTTTTCCAAATTTTTATTCATATTTTTACATTGTTTTTAACAACAGTTTTTGTAATAAGAATTAAATGCAAATTATTTTTATAGTTTCATCACATATTCCGATAGTCTAGCTTTCTTCTATCACTGAGAGCTAATGAAGAAAGACTATATTTTGCATCTTCTTTATTTGTATGTAAATAAAGGTATAAATTTTAATATCAAGAAATATTGCTGACGAAGAGAATTTCTCCCAAGTTTCACGCTATATGGAATTGAGTTTCTTCTGGTATAGCGGTTAGTTCTTGGAATTTCAGTGAATATAAAAATGGTGTTGGATTTTCTACCTTCAATAGATGCCTAGATATGCCTCCTACGGGAAGGGATACACCGTAATCGGTGTTGGCCTTTAGAAATGAGCTATTGTTCCCATCTATACTATAGCAAATTTCTGATCGCTCACATGTTCTGTTTTTCTGGTGGTGGGGGGTAGCCACTTTTGGTTATCATTAGAAGATAGTTTCTGGGCATAAACACTTTTTAAGGTACTTTGATGTCAAAAAATTCGTGTGAATTAAGAGCATTCATGTTCACAATAAATAGATCCAAGCGCAAAATTGCAATCATAACATAGCAGTAACAACATCTTAATTACTGACATAATTTGATGCTTCAAAATGCGTTGTTAAGATAATATTCTTAATTGAAATTATGCACAATCTATATTCTGGGGGAAATATGTCACCAGAAACAGTTTGTCTTTCTTGTGACCTTTCGCGTTCTAGAAAATATATGACAAGTGTATATTTTTTAAAAAAATTCAGAACTCAAATAATGCATTTTAATTATTTGCAGAACTCAAATAATGTTATTCTCAAGACGTAAATAAATATTCTATAGAAACTTCCATTGAATAACTGCATACAGACAGTAGAAAAATAATGAAAGAACGTTGAAGTTTTAATTTATGTAGAAAATATCTAAATAAGAGCAGGTAAGTTATCCGTAGACTATTCGTAGATTTCCATGTTTGAATGTATGTAAATGTCATAATTAAAAAACAACAATTTTAAGAATTAAAAATTCGTTGGCAATTTTAGCCTTAGAAACATAGATTTTAATAATAAAATCCGTCAGAATTGACCTTCTGTCAATCTGTTCTTTCGCATGCATATAAACGCAATAATTCAAAAATACAATTATTTAAATAACTAAATTTTGGGATGTAGTTCTGTAGATAAAATAATAGTTCTAAATCAAAATTTTTCAATAGATCGAAAAAATAGCATTTAAAATATAGACATTCGAATTTTTGATACTTGTGTATTACTGAATTCCACTGATTAATCATCAAAATTAATAATCAAATATTGAACTCTAGATCATACGAACATACTAAATTTGTCAAAAATCGATATATATCAACTATTATTTGCTAATGCCCTAGTAGTATAAACAGTAATGATTTTCTTTGCTATATTACTGTGAAATCTCCTAATAAAGAACTATAAAAATAAAAATTTGAGCTTTCGTCGCACTTACTGTCTTGGCTAAGATCAATAATTTTACGTGATAGGAAGGAGATGGCATTCTTATTTTAAAATGTGATAAGCAAAACCACATTTTCTTGTTGAATTATCATGATTATATATAATATAATATATAATATTTAATATAATATAATATAAGCAGACAAACTACCTTAGAAATAAATTTCTCGTTGATGAATATTGTTCCACATTAAATGTAGAATTTGTTTTAAGATCATATAATAAAAAGCCAGCTAACTGTTCTTCCATTTGTAGAATTTAGATATTAACTATTTGTATATCAATTCAAAATGATTCCAAAATATGATTCAGAGCCTAAAATTCTGACAAAAAAAACTGTTCATAAAATGTAATTCGCCGGAATAATTGCACTTTATTATATTATATTTATATGGTGGAAAAAACAACACGGGCTGACAAATATACAGGTAGACACACGTGACTTTAAAAATAAATTTTCTGGCTTTATGAATGTCTGAGATATAGTGATTTATCAAAATCTGGAAACTGAAGTTTTTGACAATTACATTATTTTTCTCTTTGTATGAAGCTTCGTATAAGAAGAGGAAAGAAATATTATTGATGGCATTCTATAAAATATACTTCGAAAAGAAAGTGAAGTTTTTAAAAAAACCTATAGTCAAAAATTCTTTTTTTTATTCTTCTGATATATTGCCTGGATAGAAAATGAAATATCTGCTATATGTTTCAAATCATAACTAGTTATATATTTTTGAAGCCACTGAAAAAGTTATGAAACTTTTCGGAAGACAGAATTTTGAAATTTTAATTTTTGAAAGCAAGAATTCTTTAAGAAAAGTAATAAATATATAGCTTTTTATTTGCAATTCACTATAGAGAATTTAAACAAATATTGTAAACAAGAAATATTGTAAAAATTTAAAAGATGCATATAAATATGAAGAATGATGTTCAAGTTAAATCCGACTAAATTCGAAACATGAATTTGTACAAAAAGGGTTTTTTTTGTAGTTTTAAAAATAGACCTGTTTACATTCCAGCCAAATCTTTGTTTTATCTCTATGACAATTAGAAGCTAAGTTATACTCATGCCCATAACTTTAGGATAATGCAAGTTTAGGAAAAGAAAGAGTCAGAAGTAAACTAAATGTGACTTTTGTAAAACTTTTTTATTAAACAAAAGATAAAGAGAAAAAAAACATGCTATATGTTTGATATCATTAATAAAAATTTCAATCTCTTGCTCCCTGTAACAAATTACAAAAAAAAAATTACAGAAACCGATATCACAAGGTGGTTATGATGGTTAATACATAGTATGTCTCCCAGACGAGGCAATACAGTACTTACTACACCTAGGCATGCTGAGTATCAAATTATGGATCAAATCTTGGGGAATATTACATCATTCATCAAAAAAAAAATGCTCGCCGAAGTTCTGATAGACATGTAGGAGGTGGTTGATGGTCAAGCATGTACCATGCGTGCTCTACTGGATTCGTTCGATGAGAGTACTGACCAGTTCATATTGGTGATATCCTTTGATCGAAGGCATTCGTTTACGATGTTTGAATGTGGGAATGGGCATTGTCATCTATAAACACTGTACCCATGGCATTTGGAAACAAAAGTATATGTTGTTCTAGAGTGACGTCCTGATAGATTTGGCCTGTCATGGTTCCAATTTGAACATGCAGGTCAGTTCTAGAACAAAAAATAATTCCTCCCCAAATGAGAAATCATGAACCTCCTTAACTATGTCTTTCAATGATGCTCTCTTAGTGGTATCGGGCACTTGGTGCTCTACATACGAAATTTCGACGATAATCAGATTTTAAGCTAACCTGGACTCGTAGAAAAACATCGCATAATTCCCCTGTTGTGGTGACCATAATGGCTAATCTCTAATCCAGGCTAGCCACAGGCGACAGTGAGTTGCAGTAAATGGCACACATTTGACAGGTTTACGAGCATATCTGTCCTAAGCGTCTGTACCAGGTCTACCTAGAAACTATAGTACCAGTGTCAGAAGACAAGTTTCATGCTGTGTTCCGTCTGTGTCTTTTGGCAGTAACTGAATTATTTTTAATGAATGGACATTATTGTATTTTAAGCAATTGACGTATGTAATGCTTATTTTTAAGCATTTGAAAACTTTAAATGCATTATCTGAAGAGTTTTTTTTTTATAATTCTACTGTACGAGTTTTTTCATATTTTAAAATGTACTCAATGCATCTTAATGATATTATTGTTCATTATGTTCTGTAGAATGCTGTGGATTTGATGTTAAATACTCTAGAAGTTGGATTGCGATTATTTAAATTAAATATTGTTGAAATTTCATATATAATTTATATTACATACAAAAATTTTCCTTCCGATATATTTCTTAGATAATAGTTGGTTACACTCTCAGATATATTACAAATGTAATGTTACAAAGAACAAGGAAAAACTAACAATATTTTGTTCCAGAATAATTTTAGTTGTTTTTAAAATAATGCTGAAATTTGCATGGAAATAAGTCTTTTCTTCAAGAAATACACATATTTTTAAACAATTTCACTTTTCTCCATCATTTTATATTTATATTAATTTAAAAAAAAACATCATATAAGCATTAAAATGCTTGTTTTTTTTAAAAAGTAACCTCCGAATCTAACCAGATTCCTAAATATTACAACAAAATTATCACTACCTTCCTTTAGTTCAATATTAAATTTAAGTAACTTCAAACATAAAAAAATGACCACTTTACTTATTTATAAACCCGATGGATAATTGAAATTTAAAAGAACAAAAGAAAAAAAAGGATTGAAACTCCAACGAGATGAGAAATCCATTAATCAAGTTTAAATGAGTAAGAATTCCAAATTTAGTTTTTTTTCTCTTACCATTTTTTTTCTTTCTCTCAGAAAACAACACCAACAAGTAATTTCGTCCCATGGATTCTTTTTTTATTCGGTGTTCTTTCTTTGTTCATGAAGCGTATTCACTATTCAATTACCACACGGGCATACATGTTAAAGGAATTTTCCTTGATGAAATAGCATTCCTTTTGTTCCACAAGAAAAAAAAATGCATTCGTTGCAGTTTTATAAGGTAAAAATTAGTTAAAGGTAGAGCAAGCATTCTTTAAGAATAGAATAAAAAAGTTTTAGTTTTTTTTTCCTTGGAAAGTTCTGTTTAACAGTTTAGTTTTTAGTTTTCTGTAAGATAAAAATATTTAATCGAGGAAAATATTTATAAATGAATTAGTTTAGCTCCTAAAATCTGTTGAAGATAAGAACAAACTTTCATGCTTTTGTATATTTATAAAACATTAGAAAGTAAAAATTTACATTCTATCGTTTTAATCTTTTGTACTTTAAGAATTAATAAAGATTAAAATGAAATCTTCTATGCATACTTTAATGTATCGTGTCAGAACATAATTTCTTGAACGGCCAAGCACCACGTGCTCGTGCCAGTGAAATTATATTTTTATTCATTTTAATGATTTCATTGAATGAATCACTTTAGTGTTGCAAACGATCCAAAAACTTTGCCTCGCATTTATTGTTTAAAAAAAATATCCCATTTATTTCATTTCATATATTCACGTGCTCAAAATGATATTTTTCTATGTTTTATTTGCTGGAGTCATTAACTTATTTTTTTAAATCAGAGCTTTTGTAAATGCGATGGCAACGTGTTATTAAAAGCTGATTTTTTAAGAAGCTCTTGTAGATAATAAAATTTTTGTTTTTCGCCTACGGATTTTTGTTGACGCCAAAAACCTCATCTCAAAAACATCATGTTTTGACATGATAGTAAGATTTCCGTGACGTTTCAATCATTTATCTATACACAACCTTTGATAAATTGAAGCAAATTAATATTTTATTTCCTATTTTGATAAATATGTGCAAAAATATTAAGAACATTTTAACATAATAATGCTCATTGGATACTCTCTGTAAATTGCTTTATGTATGATAGGTTTTTAAATATTATATGGTCCAGATCTTTGGATTTAGGGTTATCAAATATTTGAATATATGGTGTTCTTTCTTTGCCTATGATGTATTTTCACTTTTAAATTATCGCGTATGCTAGAGTATCGAAATTTTTTAATTAGATTGTCGGTTAAAAATTGATTTAAATATTCACATTTATTCTGAATACTATATAGGAGCATTATTATGGATAAATCATATACACCCCCTTAAAACTTAAAAAATTAGAATCTTTTTAAGTATAATTTTTTAACAATACTTTTTATTGTTAAAATTAATACAATTCCACAGATACGTATTGCGAGGATACTGAATAAGATTTTTAGCGACTTGGGTAAGATTTTATAAATAAAAATTATATCGTTAAAGTATTATAAAGGTAGATGGATCAAACCTAAACATTATCAAACAACGATGTTTAAAAGTTTGAATTTGTATTAAATTTGTTTTATGGTTTCAGTACGTATTTGGTAGTGACATTCATTATTATTATTATTATTATTACTTATAATAACATGAATATTAATTTCATCATATAAGGAAGGACAAGAAAAAGAATTAATCTAAAAATTACATTTCAGTTTTTCTTATGTTAATTATTATTTTTTATTTATATTTACCTTAATACTATGAGTATTGATGTTATTTTTTTGAGCTCTTTTTTTGAAACATGAAAATTTCAATCTTTTAACAATGAGATATCATGAAGAATATGATTCATGGGATATGATGGCAATTTCTAAGTTTAAATGGCTATATATTTTTGAATTTTAAATAAAGTTTCAAATTACTTTTAATATTAATTACGTGAAATTGCAATTTAAAATTGTAATTAATATTAATTACAATTTTAACTTATTTACTATTTGCTTTTTGGTGATAAAACGTGAAATTCTTAATTTATTATAAAGGAAATTTTAAATTAATTAATTCTAAATTATTATAAAGGACATTTAATTTATTATAAATTCTAATTCATTCTAATTTATTAAAAAGGACACTCATTCTAATTTATTATAAAGGAAAATTCCAAAATTATTCTAAAGGACATTTTAATCAGTGTTATTTTTTTAAAAAAGAACATACGTTTTTATAAAATTAATTCGAAACTACGTATTAACAATGGAGAATATTATTCTTTAATAGTAAGATATTTCAAGGAAATTATATCAAAAAGATGAATATTACGAATTGTTGTAAATTAGATGTGGAACCATTGCCACGATAGAAAAAGATGAAGCAGTGTATCTCTTTTTTAAAAAATTATTTATAACTTTATTTTTTTATTGGAGGTTTCACAGACTTTTCATATTCAAGATTTAATTCTGAGCAATAAAGCATTCTCATTTATTAAAACATAAATTCCAAACAATATTTCTCTTCGAAATGTGCTTCCATTAGAAAAGCAGACGATCTTTCTGGAAGAAAACCACCCTCCTGCTTCTATAATTATAGTTAGCTCGTTGGCTCCCACCAACAGCGATAACAAAATATCGAAAATTAATACATGCGTCAATGAAACGAGGGTGTTGAAAGAGCATTATGGGAAGGCATTTCCGGTTTTCCAACTTCCGCTTTTCTTCTGGAATCGTGCTGAAAGTCGTTATCGGTATCGGAATGCTCCGTCCCGCCAGGCACCGCGGGTGCTGTTCCTGGATTTAAAAGCACCTCGCGCCTTTTGTTGCAGTCTGCCTCCAAAAAAGAAGCTCTTATTTAGGTTTTTCCACCTACCAGACATTAGGAGGATAAAATATGACTCTCTTTGTTCGTTGGTGCAATAACAGTTAGGAGATACCTCTCGGATGAGAGTTTGGAAAAGAGCATCTTTTTTTTTTGATGAATTATAAGGAAGTGATAAAAAAAGAATTTTAATGAAGATAGTTAGTTGTTTCGATAATTTCTTTTGTTAGGTTTAACTTACTTATATTAATTTACCGTTGTAAAGCAACACTAGGGCTATTTTGGTACAGACCTCGGGTTGTTTTTTTTTTGGCAAAGAGGTATGCCTTTTT
This sequence comes from Argiope argentata, assembly GCA_026289955.1. NCBI lineage: Eukaryota > Metazoa > Arthropoda > Arachnida > Araneae > Araneidae > Argiope > Argiope argentata. The sequence continues at coordinate 3,223,108 of JAOUZG010051192.1, forward strand.
TTGGTCAGAAGATGAGGGAGACACCTGAGCAGGTACCACCCTCTCCACATCACACTACATCAGTGGAAGGACATTTGGCCCTGATGGATTCATTGTGCAACAGACCTTCTTGCACAATAGTTCTTCGGTGGAATCAGGTCTCGAACTTGAGGAGCTGAGACCTTACTCCAAAATACCTCTGACCATTACTTTGCTATGAGAAACTGATACTGAATCCATGTCAATTGCTTTCTTTTTCAATTTAAAATATCTGGAAAAACGAGCTCATTTTTTTCTTTTCGTAAAATCTTTTGTTTTTAGAGTAAATATTTAGATGCAAATCACATACTGATTACACTTGGATATGTTTATTCTTCTTGCATATGAATTGCTCATTTATGTAATAAAAACAATTCATAATTTCGCTTACTTAAAGTGTTATTCGAAAAACAATATGATTTATCACACTATTCATTTTGTAGTTTATCATTACTTGTATTTTTGAACTTACACTCAGTTTTACCATTGAGAAATTATATCCAAAATATCGGTATATGACAGCGTCGGCATGAGAATAAATAGAAAAGGTTTCGACATTTATTAAAATTTTTCAGGAAGGCACCCATATATATATATATATATATATATATATATATATATATATATATATA